>NQII01007564.1:33797-47991 GCA_002778355.1 Clitarchus hookeri
CCGGCGATCCACACTTCTCTCGAGCAGAACCACAACACCTTCACACACTAGTAGAACGAAAAAAGAGTACGTATAAAGTTTACTTACACCACGGTTCGCTGTTGGTTCCGACTAATTAAATTTTAAATTTAAACAACACACAACACAATATGTGTTCAAAAAAAAAACTTTGATTTCACTTATTGTTAACTTTATAACTTTAATTCTATATTATTATGAAATAAAATTATTTATATACTCATATATTAACTATTCATTGCCGCCAACCTTAAAATAAATAACAGCTGAATACACATACACATTCTAGTATATTTTATTGTATCGGAACTTATTGCATGCCTTGCCTCGTCGACCCACTTCCAGATAACTGCAATTTTTCCGCTTAGATTTCGCTTGAAAAAAACTAAAACCGCAACGCTTTCTTTGATAAGTAAACTATAACTTGGTTTCTGCACGGTCAGTTGGACGCAGAACTCAGCCGATCACGTCGAGACAGAGCCGTCTGTAACGATCACCTCACCCCACACGCAATATACAACTGCTGGTTTTCTTAGCGCGTTTCACGAGTCCTACTGGTGGTGCGGTATTGTGGGCGCCCAGATGTGCAATTCACTTTCTCCAGAACCGCATTGCACTTCTACACCCAGTGTGAACATAAAGAATAGCAGGAAGACGGTCCTCCACTTAAACAACATATTGCTTATCAAAGTATAGTCATCTACATTTATTCAGGCCTCCCCCTTGTTAAGTGACTGNTCCACTTAAACAACATATTGCTTATCAAAGTATAGTCATCTACATTTATTCAGGCCTCCCCCTTGTTAAGTGACTGAGCAAATAAGTATGACATTTTTCTTCATTACAGAGGAGGATTTCTTATGTCGTCTATGCCGAGTTTCCACCTCTCTTTGTTAGTTGAAATAACTTCGGTAGGAATTGCATTGTTCCAAGGGGCCGCGGTGGCTAAGCTGTTAGCCTGCTGGCCTCCTACCAAGGCGAACTGGGCTCAATCCCCGGACTGGTCACTCCCGGATTATTGNCTAAGCTGTTAGCCTGCTGGCCTCCTACCAAGGCGAACTGGGCTCAATCCCCGGACTGGTCACTCCCGGATTATTGAAAGTGGGAATCGTGGAGACGATGCCGCTGGTCGGCATTCTGACGCTGCTCCATTCTCACCTCATTTCACCCTCATCGGCTCTCAAGACCTCGTTGTGAAGAGCTGCCCAAATCCCTCAACTAAACTCCATAGTTCTAGTAGAAGTCATCTCTTCCCAATCCACAGCGACTCATGCTCTCTGCATATCGTACATCCGCGGGAATAGGCACCTATCCCAGTCCTGAGACGCGATAAAAGCCCGATCGTATTTCAAAAATTGAATGGAGAGTGGCGATATTTAGACTGCTCTTGAAATCGAGGTCTTGAGAGCCGATGAGAGCGAACTGAAGTGAGGTGAGTATGGAGCTCAGCCAGAATGGAAAAGGCGGGGAAAACGGGAAATCTCCGAGAAAACGATTCTCCACTTGCTAAAATTTGGGAGCGACCTCCGGGAATCGAACCCGGTTCGTCTAGGTGGGAGGAGGAAGCAAACCATACTATTTGAAGTGTCTCAACTCTGCCGTTCTCTAATCAGCTGAAGCCCTACAGTTCCATTTCTTTGCTATATTTATTATTAGTGTATATCATACGTTAAAATTACAGCTTGGCCTTTAACTCTGCTGCCAAAATCCCTAGCATAGAACAACATGTATAATAATGTATTACTCTCTTCTGACTTTGAAATATCAACATGCTTTATGGAGGTTATTATTTATGTACAAATTTGAATATTCTTTCTTAAAGCTTTTCAGTCCATAGTAATGTATTACTCGGTATATAAAATAATTATGTATCTTGATTTTAAAATGTTAGCTGCAAAATGGTTACCATGTACTTAGAGCATATNTCGGTATATAAAATAATTATGTATCTTGATTTTAAAATGTTAGCTGCAAAATGGTTACCATGTACTTAGAGCATATAAAGAATAGGCTTTTGGAGTTATTTACCATTTACCCAAAAAAAGTTCATACAATTAATTGGGTGTAATGTAAATAATCATAATTTTGTTTCATTTGTATGATGACCTAACTATAATATATACTGGAGAAACCAACATGGTAAATTTTGTTACATATATTATTTAATACCAATTATAAAACCAAATCATTAAAATAATTTTTAAACATTTCTGTCTAAAATAAAACGTTTATGTACCTGTACTTTTATAGTTTGTATTATGCTAAGAATTCGTACAAGTTAACACTGCTAGACTTATTTTCAAATTAAAACAAAACATTTGGTTTTCAAAAAGGAGCAAGACCGAACAACTCTGGCTTGAACTCTTCTAAAGATGACAGAGTTAGAGTAGCCAGCCTCTGGTCTTCAGAGACTCTAGGGTCAGGAACCATGACCACTTGCATGCCGGCAGATAAAGCTCCTTCCACCCCGTTAGGAGCATCTTCCAAAACAAGGCACTAGGGGAAAAAATTACATACATCAGTTCTTTATAGTTTTCTCTAAGTATAACATTGCTAGGGTTTAGTTGTCGGTATGATAGCATTCCAAGATACATGTGTAGATACTTAAATAATTCGACATTCAATAAATCTTTCAACTCTGGTTCAAGGTAAACTAAGTACTTATGAAATCAACTTTTGAGAAACATTCCAGCACCTAATTGCATTTATTGAATTGGTAACCCTCTCGACGTACTCTCAGTAAAGTTGGCAGAGATATAGGAGAAGTAGTTAAATATTTTCACGTCGTATTATATTGTTGTGTTTAATTTTGGGACAGTGAGTTCATTTCATTTAATGTCTGTTTGATTTTTACATATAGACCTATTTCCCTGACAAATTTACAGTTACCCTTGTTCGTTGTATAAGTGGAGTCATCGGAACCATGGCAATGTTAGTTTTGGTTCGAGCAGAGGATAAAACGGAGCTAGCAAAGTATTCCTAAGATGGCTCTCAAAAGTAAGCAATTAACTGCGAACAGTCCANCAATTAACCGCGAACAGTCCACAATTTTTCGTGATCTGTAATTTTAAATTTAATTTCATGAAACATAATTTTTTTTTTAAATTTTATATCCATCAGTTATGATTCTAAAGGAAATTGCCACTCGCGAATGTACAAATAAACAATTGTAGCCCATTCTTTTATGCTAAGTTGGGGCTGTTAAACACTAATTTTTGTAACAGCTTTGATTTTGTTGACCACACTTTTTAATGATGTATTATGTTACCTAAATCAAAGGTAGGCCTATACCGCAAACACTCACGCGCGGGAATATGCACACGCCCGCGCGCACACACACACATACACACCTATAGACAGGGATATAGATAATGTCAAGTAGGTCAGGAATATAGGCGAACATNCGCGCACACACACACATACACACCTATAGACAGGGATATAGATAATGTCAAGTAGGTCAGGAATATAGGCGAACATGAGACCAGATTACTGTTGGTAAAAATTTCTTAGGTTCCTACTACTCTGTTTTTCGATAAAATTACGTTTAAAACTGTGGTTACGAAGAAATTACGTGCATGTATTTGCATTAAGATATTTTAAATAACCTTACTGACGTGCTTTGTGTAAAGNTGGTTACGAAGAAATTACGTGCATGTATTTGCATTAAGATATTTTAAATAACCTTACTGACGTGCTTTGTGTAAAAGATTTGCATTAGGGTCTCTAACGACAGCTCACCGTCCATGGCTTAAACCGATGCATTACACGTGAAGATACTAGGAACCATGTAACTGGCAGTCAAGTCAAATATGTAGTAAATTAGGTAATTATACACAGACTTTTGTATAATTACAGTTAATACAATCTTATCACGAAATTTCATCCTGNGTAGTAAATTAGGTAATTATACACAGACTTTTGTATAATTACAGTTAATACAATCTTATCACGAAATTTCATCCTGCACATAAGGATGAAAAGCCTCCACAGTGATTTAAATATATACGACATATACATATTCTAAAGTGGTGTGCCGTGGATTTATTTAAAGCGACTTTAAGTTCGATTATGTAATTTTAATAGCATTTAAAAAAACCATACACTTTGGTTGATGCAGACAGACTTTTTAAACATTACATCTGGACCATATTTGCTGATTTAAACCATGTATAACGCTTATCATTTGTGCACTTACAAAAGTCTTTGCACTGTTGTTGAGGAGTGTTCTGTACTGTGTGGGGTAAAGTTTGCGTTAAACAACGCATCAGATAGAGTGATCTGGCTTCACTGCTCCTTCAGTTAAAGCAGGGCCGCTAAGCCAGTTAAGTCACACTCCCTACACTAAGAAAATGTGTTAAACCCCAACATGGATAAAAACGCATCCCTTCAATTAACAGGACCTGGCNACACTCCCTACACTAAGAAAATGTGTTAAACCCCAACATGGATAAAAACGCATCCCTTCAATTAACAGGACCTGGCGTCGAAACTTTAGGTTCTATTTAATTTCTGTGATTAAATTTCCTCAGCAAATCTCACAACTCCCAACTGCCACAATTACCATCCCAGAAAACAATGCAATCCACGTTACCTACTCGACGTACAGTAGGTACGCTACTGCCAGTTTTATGAAAGAGTGAGCNTCGGTATATAAAATAATTATGTATCTTGATTTTAAAATGTTAGCTGCAAAATGGTTACCATGTACTTAGAGCATAAAAAGAATAGGCTTTTGGAGTTATTTACCATTTACCCAAAAAAAGTTCATACAATTAATTGGGTGTAATGTAAATAATCATAATTTTGTTTCATTTGTATGATGACCTAACTAAAATATATACTGGAGAAACCAACATGGTAAATTTTGTTACATATATTATTTAATACCAATTATAAAACCAAATCATTAAAATAATTTTTAAACATTTCTGTCTAAAATAAAACGTTTATGTACCTGTACTTTTATAGTTTGTATTATGCTAAGAATTCGTACAAGTTAACACTGCTAGACTTATTTTCAAATTAAAACAAAACATTTGGTTTTCAAAAAGGAGCAAGACCGAACAACTCTGGCTTGAACTCTTCTAAAGATGACAGAGTTAGAGTAGCCAGCCTCTGGTCTTCAGAGACTCTAGGGTCAGGAACCATGACCACTTGCATGCCGGCAGATAAAGCTCCTTCCACCCCGTTAGGAGCATCTTCCAAAACAAGGCACTAGGAGAAAAAATTACATACATCAGTTCTTTATAGTTTTCTCGAAGTATAACATTGCTAGGGTTTAGTTGTCAGTATGATAGCATTCCAAGATACATGTGTAGATACTTAAATAATTCGACATTCAATAAATCTTTCAACTCTGGTTCAAGGTTAACTAAGTACTTATGAAATCAACTTTTGAGAAACATTCCAGCTCCTAATTGCATTTATTGAATTGGTAACCCTCTCGACGTACTGTCAGTAAAGTTGGCAGAGATATAGCAGAAGTAGTTAAATATTTTCACGTCGTATTATATTGTAGTGTTTAATTTTGGGACATTGAATTCATTTCATTTAATGTCTGTTTGATTTTTACATATAGACCTATTTCCCTGACAAATTTACAGTTACCCTTGTTCGTTGTATAAGTGGAGTCATCGGAACCATGGCAATGTTAGTTTTGGTTCGAGCAGAGGATAAAACGGAGCTAGCAAAGTATTCCTAAGATGGCTCTCAAAAGTAAGAAATTAACTGCGAACAGTCCACAATTTTTCTTGATCTGTAATTTTAAATTTAATTTCATGAAACATAATTTTTTTTTTCATTTTATATCCATCAGTTATAATTCTAAAGGAAATTGCCACTCGCGAATGTACAAATAAACAATTGTAGCCCATTCTTTTATGCTAAGTTGGGGCTGTTAAACACTAATTTTTGTAACAGCTTTGATTTTGTTGACCACACTTTTTAATGATATATTATGTTACCTAAATCAAAGGTAGGCCTATACCGCAAACACTCACGCGCGGGAATATGCACACGCCCACGCGCACACACACACATACACACCTATAGACAGGGATATAGATAATGTCAAGTAGGTCAGGAATATAGGCGAACATGAGACCAGATTACTGTTGGTAAAAATTTCTTAGGTTCCTACTACTCTGTTTTTCGATAAAATTACGTTTAAAACTGTGGTTACGAAGAAATTACGTGCATGTATTTGCATTAAGATATTTTAAATAACCTTACTGACGTGCTTTGTGTAAAGGATTTGCATTAGGGTCTCTAACGACAGCTCACCGTCCATGGCTTAAACCGATGCATTACACGTGAAGATACTAGGAACCATGTAACTGGCAGTCAAGTCAAATAGGTAGTAAATTAGGTAATTATACACAGACTTTTGTATAATTACAGTTAATACAATCTTATCACGAAATTTCATCCTGCACATAAGGATGAAAAGCCTCCACAGTGATTTAAATATATACGACATATACATATTCTAAAGTGGTGTGCCGTGGATTTATTTAAAGCGACTTTAAGTTCGATTATGTAATTTTAATAGCATTTAAAAAAACCATACACTTTGGTTGATGCAGACAGACTTTTTAAACATTACATCTGGACCATATTTGCTGATTTAAACCATGTATAACGCTTATCATTTGTGCACTTACAAAAGTCTTTGCACTGTTGTTGAGGAGTGTTCTGTACTGTGTGGGGTAAAGTTTGCGTTAAACAACGCATCAGATAGAGTGATCTGGCTTCACTGCTCCTTCAGTTAAAGCAGGGCCGCTAAGCCAGTTAAGTCACACTCCCTACACTAAGAAAATGTGTTAAACCCCAACATGGATAAAAACGCATCCCTTCAATTAACAGGACCTGGTGCCGAAACTTTAGGTTCTATTTAATTTCTGTGATTAAATTTCCTCAGCAAATCTCACAACTCCCAACTGCCACAATTACCATCGCAGAAAACAATGCAATCCACGTTACCTACTCGACGTACAGTAGGTACGCTACTGCCAGTTTTATGAAAGAGTGAGCNCAGAAAACAATGCAATCCACGTTACCTACTCGACGTACAGTAGGTACGCTACTGCCAGTTTTATGAAAGAGTGAGCCTAGCATTATACCGTGTTTTAGTAGCCGTTTTGAAAACCAGAGTTGTCAGGCAGCCCTGAGGCAAAATTATTGTGTAGAACGAGGCCCGCTAATACCAGTGTACATTCCTCAGGCCTCCCTTGCTCATTCCACTGGTTGGGATGCAGATGTCTTGCAGATGTCGTGCACAGCAGCATCCACGGTATCGTTACACATACTCTGTCGAACATGCAATTAGATTGCCCCGNGGTATCGTTACACATACTCTGTCGAACATGCAATTAGATTGCCCCGAGGAGTCTACATAGAACTGTGCCAAGATAAGTCAAGTGTTCCAAGGTCATGGGATTAAAGTATCCACAGTGGCGCCTAAAAAAATTGTAGCCCATTCTTATAAGCTAATTTATGCTGTTAGAAACTCACTTTAGTAAGAGNCGAGGAGTCTACATAGAACTGTGCCAAGATAAGTCAAGTGTTCCAAGGTCATGGGATTAAAGTATCCACAGTGGCGTCTAAAAAAATTGTAGCCCATTCTTATAAGCTAATTTATGCTGTTAGAAACTCACTTTAGTAAGAGTATGGTTTTCGAAACCACCGTTTTTAATAACGTGGTACCATAGTATCTTCACATGTGAAGCTGTTTTTATTGGTTTAAGCCATGGACGGTGGATTGTTGTTGGAGACAAATCTANCTGGTTTTCGAAACCACCGTTTTTAATAACGTGGTACCATAGTATCTTCACATGTGAAGCTGTTTTTATTGGTCTAAGCCATGGACGGTGGATTGTTGTTGGACACAAATCANTTGGAGACAAATCTACCGACAAGGACGGTCATTAAATTTAGTTAGAAAAATATAAATTGCTTCGTTACTACACTTTTCTCGTAATTTTACCGAAAAACTAAGTAGTATGAACTTTAGCAATGCTTATTTACAGTATTCTTGTCTCGTGCTTGCCTATAACCTCCTGTGGTAATATTCATATCCGTGAATTACCTGACATTACCTACATCCCTGTGTAAAGGTGTTCGTGTGCATATGTATGCGCTTGGGTGTTTGAGGTATATTTTTGACAAAGGTAAAATAATACACCAAAGAATGATCAAAGTCAAGTAAATAAATCGGTGGTTACAAACAAGAGAAAGAGATATTTCACATAAAAATTTAAGTAATTATTCGATGTGCTTACCTCTGCTGGCTTAGGATTCGAAGGAAACCTTGATGCGCATATGAGGAAAATATCTGGAGCAGGCTTGCCTCTCTTCACTTCAGGATCAGACGATGCTGCGACAGTGTGGTTGAACAGACTCCACAGTTCCTTGTGCGACGACATCTTCAACTCCATGCTGTACATGCTACTGCTTGTCGCAATGGCAATGGGTACTTTGTGAGCGTACAAGTGTCTCACCAGACGATCCACTCCTGGCAAACATTATGTTTACATGCTTTCACAGATGTACTTTACCGTTATAGACGCAATGTCATTTAACCGAAAACGTCACTTTAAGCGAACACAGCTTGGATAAATTCTACAGAGAAATTGCGAATGTCTTGCGAAATATAAATAACTGCTAAATAGCTATGGATTAGTATCTTTCACTGACAGACAATTAATAATTTTAGTTAAATATTCTATAAATTTGATATACACTAGATAAACCAATGCGATGAACTTCGAGAAGTTTTTTTCAGACTTAATGAATAAAGGTTTCTGCGTTACGTTATTTCTTAAAGTGTTGTTTTTTAAATCACCAAGTAGGTTTTTTTCATAGTTCTGTCATAGTATTGGGCATTTGATAACTCTCGTTTCTTGATACAGCATAGAATATTTAAGCATTTTTGAGATTGAACACAACATTAAATCGGAAATTTTTCAATTAAATTCTTCCAACGAGTTTGACACTAACCAACGTACGTATATATTTATTCAAATCGTGAGGATGCTTGTGAACAACATCAGTTTGCATGTTAGTTTTCTTTTTCATTAGAGCACAGTTGATGTATCACTTTTCATAATAAATAATTAGCCTACACTATATTCCAATATACTCCAGGAATCATCATTGAGAACTGTGCAGGCAAAAATTTCTTATCTTCGAGAATGGCACATCTATCGTACTAAGAACTTAGCATCAGTACAAAAAACAGTAACAGGAAAAAAATCGAATGAAGAGGATAAAGAAAGAATATAGTTGAGGCAAGACTGTGTTCTGGAAAATTGATTTCTTTCAGATACATCTCGAGTGTGGATTTCGTTTCCCTACTTTATGCGGATTCTTCAGAGTTGGTGATCTTGCTGAAAACTCATGGAAATTGCACTGAGGTTTCCATCCACGTGCACAATTCCAAGTATCCATAGTTGTACGGAAGTCGTCTTTGGCCTGATTGGCATCAATTATGACTGGGAGAAAATTAATGACAACCTTCATATTCTCTTGGGATTTCACTGAATAGTGTCCCAGCCATTCCTTTCGCTGTCACATTTTCTGTTTTCCGTTGAGTGCGATAGTTCATGGCATTTCTTGCCACCGCATAGTTTAACGTAGACAACATTTGTGACTTAATATACGACGCTGTCTCAAATATATTTGTCAAACCTCGAACACTTACGTTATAGCAGAGCCTGCAAAACTTTCTGTGTTATTGGCATGATAAAGTGTAACTTATTTAACTAAAAAAAAAAAATGTATTAAAAAAAATTTAAAAAAACCACTTTACATAAAACATACTTAAAACAACCCACTTCACAAGAATGGGTTAAGACAATTCATGACCATGAGTTAAGCCAAGTGTTGGCTTCAGTTATACCACCAGGTAATTCTGTGGCCATTTGGTTTGCAACACCGGCTCTTAACAAACTGATCCCGTGAGTAAGCATATTCAACACCAGATTATCGCAGACGGGAAATGCGGCAGACTTTGTCAGCGGCCAGCAAGTTTTCTCACAGCATTCCCATTTCCCCTGTCACTGCATTCACTCCCTTCTCGGTCANACTTTGTCAGCGGCCAGCAAGTTTTCTCACAGCATTCCCATTTCCCCTGTCACTGCATTCACTCCCTTCTCGGTCACAGGGACTAATTTCATGTCAGAGTTTTAGATAAAGTCGTCACAGATGGGCTCCACCCGGTGAGTGCTATCACACTATAGGACTCTGTACTCTTACTTGAGTCAATATTTTGGATTGCATTTAATGTATCAGTTTTCTTCATAGTATGTAACAAAACTTCTCAAGAAAAGTATTTATATTGACGAAAAATAATTATAAAAATCTCTAACGTAAAGGTGCGTATTATTTCATCCCGTGGCAATTATTTCACTTAAATCCAAATGATTATTTTACTAATAACGTCCTATTGAAAAACAATAATCGAATTTGGGGAGCAAGTTGTTTCCTTATAACGTTATCTGAGGTTTAGACAACTTCTTTGTCTTTTATCTCACTTCGCTGCCCAATGCTTTTGGCAAACAACTGAAGAGGTTGTAATAATATTGTAGGTATATGTAAAATACGAATGACTTTTCCTGTCGCATATTCGTAAAACGTACCTAATTCGAAATAATAAGAATACAATTTTGCAAATTATTAAATACGCCCGTAGATTTTTAATGCCACTGTGAGGTGCAGTAATATGTCAATATTGTACCACAACGCTTCCCAAGACAATATAACATAATGTTCATAGTTAATACGTACTGCATATTTCAATCAAGTTCAAGTTTCGGTGCCTACGCGGTATTACATTTTGTTAGTGAATATAGCTGGAAGTTTTTTCCACTTATCACTTATATACTTTTATTCTAGAGCACTAAAAAATTCATACTATTCTGGCTCATTAATGTAAGTTAAAATAGAAGACTATAATTTGTAATATTACAAATTCATGTATTTCACTTTTACAAGAAAACTTTTTGTAATCCTGCAAATAATTTTTTTTGAAGAAGGTTTTCCAAAATTATTTTTTTGTATGCGAACAAAAAAATTGCAATGTAACATTATTGAAAGAGGAAAAAATTTTCCACAGATAGTTAAAGTTCTAATTTGCAAAGCTGTATTTTGTAGTTGTTTTTGTAAGATGTAGGCTCCAGGTTGAGTTGCCTAAGTGCTAAGTGCTAGTTCTGCTCACCCCTGATGGTATTTTTTTTTTGTAGAAACAGGGCCACGACTCTCTTTGCGGGGAGGGGGGGCAGCGGAATGGGAAGTAGCCCTATAAGCTTGTTTATATTGAAGCTATTCCCCACCTGTGGAATATGGGTGGTTTATAGGGTCGTAGTTAATTCCTCCAGGCATAGACTATAAGGTGCCTAGGAGGTTCAGGGGTTTTCAATAAGGTAGTCTTTTGCTGTTTCATTTTGAAGGACGAATATATTGTCTCGAGTTTGAACAAAAAAACAACATACAGCAACACTTCCGAGGTGTGGTACTCTATTCTGGCTACTCGTATTGACTGTGTACGACTTCGTGGTGGAGGGGGGCTTCTCTGGACGGCGACTTGATACTTAACTATTTTGCTGTTGTATGCTGTCATCTGGGGATGAGCTCCGGCGAAGTGGTAGGCCTTGGAAAAAGGCCTGCATCTGGTGTCGTCTCACTGGATGGCTGTTCGGGCTCGTGCTCACATCTTTCTCGCGATTCCTTGACGCAACTCTTCCCTCGGCGCGGTGATAATGAATTCTCCCTCTAACTTTCGCCGCAAGGAAGCTTATATACTCCTTAGCTTCCTTCCCTAATTGTCTACACATGTTGCCTTGTTGGGGGAGGGGGTGGTGGTATGAAAACAGAACAATGCCTTTCACAAAATTTTCCCTGGTTCCTGATGGTCGAGGGCAGGGGGAAGGTGGCACATTGCCCCTAGCTTACTGTGTCTGCTATTTCGCCACTGTGCGTGTTTTCTGATTTCCTGCGAAATACACATGATTATTTTGTGATATCTCGGCGCTCAACTGATCTCACGGGCTTGCTAGAGGTGCTCTAGCTTGGCTCTGAGATTTATCCCGCTTTCCTACATATGTACGTAGCACTATCCGGGTGCTCCGGCGATATGCCAGCTCTTACTCGGCACAACCTTGACACGTGTAACTGCGACCCGTTCTGGCTGTTCACCTGCCTCGTGACACGTGTCAACTGGTAGGCGCTCGCGAAGGGGGTCAGCGAGGCTTCTACCCAAAAGGCGTTACACGACAATATAATTAACTTTCTTTTTGTTATTTGTATGTATGACCTTGAATGGAATTTGGTTACTAGATGCTGTAGATGTGAATAATGCCCACAAACAATGGCTGCAGCTGTAACCAATTTGTTGACGGAGCTCCTGCTGCAGTCGTCAGTTAATGCTACATTTTTCCTATTGGTTTGACCTTTCAGCAGATAACCATTACATCTTATGCTCCCAAAAGCATCGAAAATCCTTTTATGGTGTATTGTATGTCTATGAACAATGTTTGTAATTTACAATTATTTATTGTTAAGACGAAAATTAATCTAAAACGAATTTTCAAAATGTTATAAATCCAGAAAATTTAATGTCTTATTGTAAATAAATATATCAAAAACAAGAATATTCTGATAACTTTTTAAGTTAACTAAGTTAATTTAAATTACATCAAAACGTAACACGCAAACCTAGAAGATAGTTTATCAGTGTTTTATTACATATCATTAGGGCTAGAAGTGACATAACAGGGGTAGTGAACATCGTTGGTATACGCCTAAGGCCAAGTCACAATGCCGACGGGACCCAAGCTAGATCTCGACGGCCTTGTACAGCCTCCTAGTGCAGTTGGGTTAGGAGAAGTCCCGATACTTACATTTACATAGTTTCCTGGTGTCCACAACAGCATGTACGTCCTATTGACAAGCACTTTGTAATTAAGATTTTCTTGCACTGTTAAGGGAATAGCTGAATAAAAAATCGCGCTTATAAATGAAATCATAATAAATATTGGCCTTCCATTGCATGGCCTTCAACAGAGAACTGCTAATACTTCCTGATGAATGTGGGCTCCGAACCACTTGTCGACGACTTACTGCTCACAATTTGATTCATGCGAGAAGTTGGGCAGCTTACTCGTCACTCAAGCATAGCAACAAACACACTCATATCTGAAGAATGATGTGTAAAAATTTGTTGACAGGTTAAGTTGGTAGGGGTAGTTGTGACTTCATATTAGCTAATGTACGGCGTGATTTACACTGGCGCACCTGCTTCTCTTAAATATCTGAAATTTTGGTTAAAAATTAATATGGAAGGCGCTTGTGAGCATAGGAACTATATATATTTAACTAACGCACTTTTTTTGCTTTCGTGGTGAATGCGTGAAACGCTAAGAAGTTATACTTTCTAATTATCATGCCTACAGAATATTTTTACGTCTCACTGTTATGTATAACATTTCTTTATTTAATGGCGTATAATGTTTTCTATTTAAAAACTGGATTATTTTTAACTTAGCACTACTCGACAAGGTTTTGCCCTTTTGTGTCCTTAGCTGGAAGGTTTTTATAATTGCCGAGCTTTGTTTACCACGTATCTTCATTCTATAACATCAAGAACAATGTTTTATTTGTGGAAGAAATGTTATTATTCTTTTTTACTTGGGAATATTACCCCACCTCAACCTCAAATTTTGCTGCAAAAAAAACTACCTGCAAAACATTGTTGTAAATAACATTATAACAGTATCATGCAGTGTGCATGTTCCTAAACGGTGACAATATTGGAACTATTGTTATGGATATTGTAGGCATTCGAACCTATATGTGTCTAAATTACATAGCTTTCCCCTATTCTTATGTCGTACTTACCAGGCATTAAACTAGCCTCGGGGAGAAGCCTCTTTTCTTTCTGTCGTAGAAATGTCATTGCCTCTTCAGGTGTGATGGGTAGGCTGAGTTCGTTTATGAGCGTGTTGATAGAGTCCATTTCTGGAGTCCCCAGTATTTTTGTCTTCAATTCCCAAGTATATTTCTTTCCATATTTACTTGCCAATTCTCCATGCATCTTCTCGTAAAATACTTCTGTGTCTAGAAAATAAATGTTTAAAAATGATTAAAATCGCATATTTCATAAAGCTGTGCCAACCCC
>NQII01007564.1:48602-91199 GCA_002778355.1 Clitarchus hookeri
CCCCCCTCGTGTGACGTCAGCAGTTACATTTCCTCTAACACATTTCCTGAAATGCATCATATTGTGAATACGCGAGTGAACAACGTGAAATGTGCCACAAACCCTTAAAAACTAGGCCTTATTTAGTCAGGATTGGTGTATTTAGAATATTCTTTGAGCTGGTCGCGTAACTGTTAGTAGACAGTGGATAAAAATTATTTACGCCATAAAGTGACGTCTTCAAACTACACATTTGAGCTTTAAAACGCAAATAAGTGATACCTTTCCAGATGCAGTGGGTTTGGCTGAGAGTACGAGTGCCGAAAGGAGAACCACTGGCGAAAATGCTACAGCAGAAATTACAATTCATCATGTGCATGAGATGAGTTAGTGTATGGAGGCTGATAGTACTAGTCTTGTCATCACCATTAATCTTACTTACGAAACATTTTAAAGTGAACTTGGAAGTTAAGTAGGAGGAGCTTCGTATGTATTGATGAGTCAGCTCTGAAGGGGAAATGCCTGATCTAGCGNGTATTGATGAGTCAGCTCTGAAGGGGAAATGCCTGATCTAGCGCGCAGTTTGAGTGAGGGCAGAGTGTTGCTGGAGAGCTGAAGACCCTACAGCGAGGCGAGGCGAGGCGAGGCGAGCTGACGAATGTAGCGCCAGAACGCAGTGGACGGGACGACCTTGACAAAAAGCAACCTGCAAACGGCAACGTCCGTGATACGTGTCACATGCGATCATACAGCTTATGGTCCCGCGGGGAATCGAGTACGATGCATCGTGGCGGAACCTACTACAACACAGTTTCTCATTAATTACAAACCTTTTTCTTTTGTGGAATGCGGTACTTCACATGGTTCCCTCGTGAGTAGGCAAGTTGGTAAGAAAGTTTGCGCTACCTCGGATCTTTACCTTATTCGTTACCTGCCGTGTCATCTGAGAGTGCTTTCTCCCTTACTGGTTAAGAAACGTTCGTGCTCTACACGACTGAAGTTGGCACCCTTGTTATCGCAATCCTTCGCACGGTAAGGTGTTTATTTAATTCCGTTTACATAAATAAGTGGAAGTACAGACATGTACAATTCAGTATGTAATATCTGCGCCCTCACTCAAATGATTGTAACTATAGGAAGTGGACAATTAGCACTACAGAGAGAGAGAGAGAGAGAGAGACGATCTGTTACTACCGAGCGAGGAGGCGCAGTAGTAAACAATTGAACTCTCATTCTGGAGGACCTGGGTCCGGTTCCCAGTGCAGCCATCCTAATCTCGGCTTTCCACATTTCCCCGAAATCATTCCGGGCGAGTGTTGGTATAGTCCCTCCCCGCAGGCCACGACCGATTCCTTCCCCGTCACTGCTCCAAAGAGTAACCGGTTCTGTCTACAATGACGTCACTGTTGACGAGACGTTAACTCAGACCTACCTACCGAGTCCGTAACTTACTATTTACCGCCGTATTCTTACTCCTTATGGTTTTTAACTTGTTTCTCGGAAACCGCAAGTAGCATTCCACGTGTTTACGTTTAGAACTGCTGGCACTATTAACCTCCAACGCATACGTATTTTCTCCTGAGGCTTTCTGTAGGTATAAAGTCGTAACACTAATTTTGATTGTGAGTGAAAACGAGAATATTTGAAATTTTCGAAATCTCTAAATTCCCAAATTATGTACGACTGTGCTATCTTTCTTAAGGAAAGGCAACCTTACTAGATTATAATAATTAACTATTATTATAAGGCACAGACTTTGCAATATTTTGGTATAAATGATAAATCCTTACCCAAAAGAAGTCCATCGCAGTCAAATATAACATGTGTCACGGGCCGAAACGAATCCATTCCTTTACTGTCTGTATTAATGATATTTATTTCTTTAAGTGAATAAAGAAAATAATATATCTATGCAGTATTAGTGTAGAACACTGTCTTCTGTTATAAAATGGTGCCACAGACAAAATAAAAACAATGGATCGTTCTTAAATAAACCTACGCTAGCGAAATTATTGCCGAGAGTTCGGTAGTTATTTCTCTAGGCTATATCAAAACATTACAGCCTACGTTGCTTTCTTCATGATAGCTCAAGGAGCGGCACGTGACAACACGTTGTGGGTGTACTGTATGCGTGAGCGTGTGCACGCGTGTAAGCATGCGTACGCCAGTCCTCTGCCGCTATAAGGGTCAAGTATATATATAAGGACTTAATTAATGTAGTACCGTATTAAATTGACCACGTTTACATCCACGGGAATAGCATTAGTTATAATTGTACGGTAATAAGGGAAAAAATTATTACATGTTTACAGGCCTTGGTTTAAGGGTTAAAAGAACTTCAGAAAATCACTTCTTTTACAAACTTTACAGCAAAACAAAATCAGTGATTTGCTATTTTATTATCTTAGAATAGTATTAAATTATCAGTAAAGTAAATATGTATAAACATCGAAGGCAAGTACATGGATAGACTGATCTTCTCAAGTCGCCCTCTTTGAAAACTTCCGGTAGTGTAGAATACAGACATTGTTCATATGTTTTGTTGCAGTTGTTTTTACATATCGTAGTATATTTGGTCCCTGGAATAACAGTCGCAATAAATATTACAGCGGCTCGCCCGCGTTGCTCTATCACGCCTGCTGAGCGCAGTGTGACATTGCGAGCCACCGCTATACAGGCGTAGCTCAGGTCGCCAAGCGAAGCTGGACCATCCTCGGAGTGCTAGAGAAAACGGACTATAGGGCCGTGGTGCACACCACACGACGTCGCGCAAGTGAAAACCACATTTACATATAACCCATCCTTAACTGTAAACTAGCGTGTAAGCTTGCGACAAGGTTACCTGAGACCAGTGACGGCACGTGGGTCTTAAAGTGGGTGAGGCGCCACGAGCGAATACTGGGAATAATATTAGGATTTTGTTTAGTTGGGAAGGAGTTATTGCCGTAATCAATAACTTCAGTTGATTTAATCACCTTTATCAATGACGAACAATTTTAGCAACCGAATTTACATTCCTCGATCTTGCAGAAATGCAATCTAATACATTTCGCGTGATATCTCAAAAACTATGCGTAGTAGAAAAAATTGCGAGACAAAAACTGTCGGAAAACACGTAAATTACGCACAATAAAAGTANCAAAAACTATGCGTAGTAGAAAAAATTGCGAGACAAAAACTGTCGGAAAACACGTAAATTACGCACAATAAAAGTATCTACAAAATGTTTTGTATTTCAGAGCATTTCGAATATATGTTTGGAAATGATTATTTCACGTCGAATTTTTCCAAGTCCAATCGTATTCAAACTTCGAAATTTTAAAGCCTACAAACTTAGTTTTATTTTAACGTCTTCGTGCATAGCAAGTCTTCCAGGTCATCGCACTTGCATGGATTAAAAGGCGTTTCTATAATATTATACACAATATCGTTTATAAGTGTAATATTTTACACAGTTAGCACAGGGTTACCAAGCACTCGGAATAAAAAGGAGGGTTTTACCATGGAAAAGACATATACTTTACTAAAAAGGGGGACACTATTATTTCATTAGCGCCGCAACTTATTTATTCTGCAGAACCATATATTAATTTTTCAAGTTTATGGTTTAGTTTTAATAATGATAAATAAGTTGTTTTAGCTGGCAATATTTTATTCAAACCATTTTCAAAAGTGTAGTTAATAAGATAAAATAATGGTTTTATTTTAATTTTACACAAAATATGAAAGCTTATGTGCCAGGAAAACCAACTTGACTACATAGATTAGTTTTACATTACAAACATTTTTATTGGTACATAGCAATGTGAAAGTAATAACTAAATGAGATTTTAAAAAACTTTAAGATACGATGTCGACCAATAAAAAAAAAGGCCACACAGAAGGACGCATAGGCTGGTACTGAAACTTGACAGTGGCAGTGATACAGATGAGTAATACACGTGATCGCAAAAAGCAAAGAGAAGCAGGGCAATGACGTACGGTCTGTGGTACATCGCCCGGTCATCTCCAACAGCGCATCGTATCCCGTCGCATTGCGATACACGCTGCGATGCTGTCTGGCATGGAGTCAGGCTGGCGAAGGATGTTGTCCTGAAGCAGACGGACCCACAACTTGTTGGACGGTGTGCTCCAGGTCTCGGATACTGTGGCACGGCGGCAGCAGGAGTGTTTCCACTGGTCCCGCACATGCTCGGCAATATGGCAGGCCATGGTGGAGGAGTTCCTGGACGGCATGGAGTCAGGCTGGCGAAGGATGTTGTCCTGAAGCAGACGGACCCACAACTTGTTGGACGGTGTGCTCCAGGTCTCGGATACTGTGGCACGGCGGCAGCAGGAGTGTTTCCACTGGTCCCGCACATGCTCGGCAATATGGCAGGCCATGGTGGAGGAGTTCCTGGACGGCATGGAGTCAGGCTGGCGAAGGATGTTGTCCTGAAGCAGACGGACCCACAACTTGTTGGACGGTGTGCTCCAGGTCTCGGATACTGTGGCACGGCGGCAGCAGGAGTGTTTCCACTGGTCCCGCACATGCTCGGCAATATGGCAGGCCATGGTGGAGGAGTTCCTGGACGGCATGGAGTCAGGCTGGCGAAGGATGTTGTCCTGAAGCAGACGGACCCACAACTTGTTGGACGGTGTGCTCCAGGTCTCGGATACTGTGGCACGGCGGCAGCAGGAGTGTTTCCACTGGTCCCGCACATGCTCGGCAATATGGCAGGCCATGGTGGAGGAGTTCCTGGACGACCTGTGCCATGTATGGTCGAGTGTTGTCCTGCAGGAATATTGCACCTTGAATCCCGGCCAGAAGTCGGAGCAGATGGGAGCGTGACATCTCATCCACATACCGCTGCGCCATTAATGTTTCACGTGACCCGACTAGAGCGAATCGACTAGACAAAGAGAGAGGGAGACTCCCCAGTTCATAGTGCCTGTCGTGGGAGAAGTGTGCCACTCGATGGTGATATCGCGATTGTGGCGTTCACCAGGGTCTGTCAGCAGTCGCCATAACGAAGCGGCCTTCGTCACTTCTCACCGCGGCGTTCCGCTGTGCTCTGGCCTGGCACCACCGCAAACGGAGCAGCTACTGTCGCGGAGTTAATGGCATCACACATAATGGGCGCTGGAATCGCAGATTCACCTCCGCGAGGCGTAGGGAATTGGTTCGTGGGCACACAGCAGACCCAATACTGCCCAGTATCGTGGACCGTACTGTGTCGTCCTGAGCAAGTCCTCCATGTGCACTTGCCTTCACGTATACACTGCTCCTAACAGCATCGGACAGACTCTGTACGCTTGCTTGGTTCTAACGCGGTTTCGACTACACGCTAGTTCGTACTGCCGCCTCTCGGTGCTCTCAGCACCACTGCCGACTGTGCGGTCAAATGGAACGCACCATCATGGAATCGTGTGAATGCCATTCCGTACTCTCGTTATTTACATATTTTGTGGTTGTCGCATGGTTTCGTTGCGGTGTGCTGTCTTCAGTGTCCGTCAGTGTAATTTACGTGATTTATAAAGAAACCTAGATATATTTTATATTGTTAACCAAGTGAATGTTGACAACACAGCTAAAACCATTTCGATTGCACAAAATGTGATTATGTAAAAATTTGTAAACAAATATCATATCTTATAAGATAAAAAAAACAGGAAATATTTACTACATTGAAAAATTTGGCCGGTCACTAAATAGTGCTTAAAAACGAATACATGTCCTCCTTTTGCCAGACGTCTGGTAGTCCTACAACCACAGATAGCATGCCGCGTCAAGGCGGATGGAATACCCGTAGAAATATAGGGGTAGACGGATTAATATGCTGCGCAGTACGAAAATCTTGAAGCAAACATTGAAAATTGGAGGGAAACGAGGCTGTAGGCAAACATCGGTTTTGCCTATTAATGCAATGCTACAAAATTATTATGTAAGTGGCAATAATTGGTGGTTTATGTTGAAAGTGGTAATATTTGGTGGTTTATGTTGAAAGTGGTAATATTTGATGGTTTATGTTGAAAGTGGTAATATTTGGTGGTTTATGTTGGAAGTGGTAATATTTGGTGCTTTATGTTGAAAGTGGCAATATTTGGTGGTTTATGTTGAAAGTGGCAATATTTGGTGGTTTATGTTGAAAGTGGAAATATTAGGTGGTTTTTGAGTGTTCTCACGGACGAGGATTATTGCCACATTATTATTATTATTTGCACGAATCATCTGAAAATAAGTGCATTATCTTTTGTAACGTTATATTTGCTTATTTCAGTTGTTTAATTAGGGGGTTAGACTATTATTTGGTGCAGCAGTGGTATAATTTGCGTTGGTATTTTGCACGTGAAGAGTAACGTGGAAAGGTTTAGAATATACACGCACAATTTTACAGAAATTTTTACTTCCTAATTACTTGTGAAATGTAACCTTCCCGTCTTTAGCATGTCTTGCTCTACAGTTTACTCCTCAACAAGACGTGACCATTGTTTGGAGGGCTGAATTATGAACGAAAAAATAGTATTACAATTATTATTTTACGCCTGTGTAAATATACACATTTCAATAAAATGAACTTCGGTGTCGATGCACAACACCGGAAACCTACACTGCAGTATTTAAACGCAAAATTAAGCAGTATCCATACATAATAATGTATACCAACCTTACGATCCACTTCTAAAATAGTAAAACAATCCCAATCAAACGCATCAGTTATACAGAAAACTTAAGTTGCGTCAATTATAGCATAAAGGTCAACATTACAAGTATAGACAAAGCCATTGTTTTGCCTACAAAGTTCCCGGTGGAACAGGCGCTTTCCTCATCAAACATCCCCTCCTGGTGGCCGATACCTATTAAAAGGCCATCCCAGGAGCGCTTCTTGCTACTGTACGTTAACTCTCGCAAACAAAAGCTAGATCGGCTCTTTTGTTTCGCAGGGCGCCACCGGAAACTTAGAATTTTGAGTCCGTCATACTACCTACAACCCCAGAAGTCGTGATGTCAATTCTTTCCTCATGCGCAGTAGCTAAAATAGCTCTGCTCCTATATTTACTTTAAGGGATTATCGGTTAGATGATTCTTGTGCTGAGCTCAGAAAACAAAGACGATATAAAGTCGGGTTTTGAAGCGCTTCATCCCAAGAAAAAACGCGTGGTTTACAAGCATCGTTCCAGTCGAAAAACCCTTATATCATCATGTTCTCGCTTATCAGTTCTGCGATACTGATGCGAAGCGTCAAGCTGGGCACGAAACCAGAGATAAAGTTTAGGGGAGGCGAATTTCTTTGAAGAAACAAGTTCCTACAGATGTATTTTCATTCAGATTAGCTAGATAATTTAGATTTACACTCTGAGTCTAAACTAAGCTCGTTTGTCGTACTACTGATTAAAATATTTCTAAATGCATAAATAAATAAAAAAAATTGTCATAAGTAACAATAATACACAGCAACTGTAACAAATTAAAAACGAGTTGTGTCACTGAAAATAAATATTGCTTTACTGACTAGAACTATTATCTCAGGTAAATACACTGAAGAGTAAAAAAAAACTGGTACACCTGCCTAATATCGTGTAGGGCCCCCGCTAACACGCAGAAGTGCCGCAAGACGACGTGGCATGGACTCGACTAATGTCTGAAAGTATGCAGGAGGCAATTCACACCATGAATCCTGCAGGACAGTCCACAAATCCATAGCAGTGCGAGGCAGTGGAGATCTCTTCTGAACAGCACGTTGTAAGGCATCCCAGATATGCTCAATAATGTTCATATCTGGTGATTTAGGTAGCCAATGGAAGTGTCTAAAGTCAGAAGAGTGTTCCTGGAGCCACTCTGTAGCAACTCTCGATGTGCAGGGTGTCGCATTGTCCTGCTGGAATTGTCCATGTCCGTCGGAATGCACAATGGACATGAATGTGTGCAGGTGATCGGACAGGATGCTTACGTATCTGTCACCTGTCAGAGTCGTATCTAGACGTATCAGGGTTCCCATTTCATGCCAACTGCACACGTCCCATACCATGACAGAGCCTCCACCAGCTTTAATAGTCCCCTGTTGACATGTAGGGTCCATGGATTCATGAGGATTTCTCCATACCCGTACACGTCCATCTGCCCGATACAATTGGAAACGAGAATCGTCAGACTAGGCAACGTGTTTCCAGTCATGAACACTCTAATGGCGGTGTTGGCAGGCCCAGGCGAGGCGTAAAGCTTTGTGTCGTGCAGTCAACAACGGTACACGAGTGGGCCTTCGACTCCAAAAGCCCATATCAATGATAACCTTCAGTTATTCCACCATATAAACTGATTTTAAAAGTTGGAGCAACCATAATTTTATTTTGAAATATAAATTCATCGAAATTATGCCACGGGACTCGATAACTAATAAAAAGTTTAAAAAGTTATCTCATTGAAGGTACTATTCTAACTGGCTGCGGTACTGGAGTAACTATTTTAATACCTAGAATAGCAATGATTCCCTCGGATTTGCCATTTTATTTTTAAAAAGTTTATCTTAAAATAAATGTTTATTTTGGTATGATCATAAATAAGGCACAGGGTCAAACACTTGATGTGACTGGAGTGGATTTGACTGGAGCACGTTTTTCACACGGACAACTATACGCAGTCCTTTCGAGGGCCACGTCAAACAGAAATATTTTTGTTCTGGCGGTCGGAGACAAAACGATTAATGTTGTATACAAAGAAATTTTCTAAACCACTATAATATAATATTGCTATATTAGAGATGTATGAATGTTGATATAGTGAAGGAGGTAGGTATGTCAGGATCGTGGTAATTGGAGGTCCATTATCTCTGCCTTCCCATCTGGTAGACAGGCGTGACGTGCATGTATGAATGTTATTTATAATTGTAGTTTACTAATTTACTAATATATCATATAATATTGTATTTGTCTTTTCCCAACTTATTTATTAATGAATCGCTGTAAGGACTAAATTGTACCCGGATGAAGCAGTGCCGGGTCGCTAGTAGTAGATAAAAACCTTCCACACAATTTTTAATGATTTCAGAAGAAACAAATTATCTTGGAGAATATTTTAATAAGAGAAACATTTCTCTCTGGTAGTACAAGCATTTAAAATGAGTATTAGTAAAATTTTCAGATTCAGCAGCATTCACAGAACATTCGTGAAACTTACTTTTTAATTCGAATTCAGTAATTCCTGTTCATTTCAGCACAACTTTCATTTAAATAAATTCATACAGCTCTGGGCAACTTAACTCATAGAAAATAATATGCACTGAAAATAGATGCGTATGGTAATTTCGTACAAAAGGCAAACATAAGAACGTAAACATAAGAAACTTACACTTAGTGTATGGTCTGTTGTTTCTTGTAAGAATGCTAGCATACATTTTGTGATGACTCTCCTGATCATCCTTTATGTTCATATGTGTCCTCAAGAATAAAAAACATGAGTTTCAACGCAAATGATCTATTTCAATACAATAATTATCATGCACAACAGATATAACAAAGATTTTCAAGAAGTTTCAATTTTATATTCTCAATGCACATTAAAAATATTTTGAATGAAATATTTTACAGCATTTCCTGCTCACAGAAAAAACCAAGAGGATTTGCGCAGCCAACGTCAAACAGGTCCTTGTTGCGACAAGTGCAGCCACAGTTTTCTGTTCCTGTCTTGTCGGAAGGATCACCAGGATTCCATTTGGTGAATCCCGTCGTCTCCAGCGGGTCACCTGCACAAATTGACACTGTCCATTACAACTAATTGTGTGACAAAATTAACTTTATGAAAGTTAATAAAAGACATAATAACATAAATGGAATACAAATAAATTTGCAATACACTTTACATAGTATATTTAATGGAAATTGCAGTAGTGCATACGGAATTTGGCACAGGACACCACGATTGAGTTCG
The DNA here is from genome assembly GCA_002778355.1 of Clitarchus hookeri. NCBI lineage: Eukaryota > Metazoa > Arthropoda > Insecta > Phasmatodea > Phasmatidae > Clitarchus > Clitarchus hookeri. Next base: position 58,486 of record NQII01007564.1, read on the forward strand.
GCTGACACTGGACAATGTTCTCATAACCTGTCATGCAATTTGAACATTGGCAATAAGGTGCTCTCTACTATTTTGTGGCTTGAAAATTTTCTATTTTTAACAGTGAAATGTCTCATAATATAAGAATATCCGAAAATTTAGAGAACATGTTACCTTATTGTGCTTTTTTGTACCCTTTCTAGTCTGATGGCACCCATATTAATTCTTTATCTATGTAAATATTTTTTATAAAACTTTATTTAATAAATTTGTGAAACTAATTTAAAAAAATTTGTGACAAATAATTTTAGTTCCGCATATTACACCAGCTTCAGGAGGTTGTCGTGGGTTCAACCCTTGGGAAGTAGAGTTTATTCACGTGTGCTATAATCAACAAGACATCTGTTGTGACAGTTTTACACACGACGAAATACTTAACTTTCCACATGCATGTCCAAAGCAAAAGTAGGCCCCTAATAGTCGTCTTTTCCGCTTCATTCGGTTTTGCTAGCATCCATATAGCTTACAGTGGCTTTTCCCTTCATTCTGGCTCCCTGCCAGCCATATTGTTTTTCATCAATGCACTTTACTTCTTAAAAAAAAAGTGAACAGTGGAAGTGCTTGTATTTTACAATTCTGCTCTGACAACCACAATAAAAATTTTCATTACCATAGGTACTGTACATTCTTATTTGGGGCGGCTGTTTTGAATACCTCAGCCATCATTCTTGGACCTAATATTTCTATGCTCTTGATCTTGATAACACTAAAAATTAAAAATGTTAAGTATTAAAAAAATACAAAAAAGTATTATTCAAGGTAACAGCCAACATTATTTTGTACTTTGCTGTGTATTTCCAGATTGAAATATGGTTAGAGCTATATCATTTCACTTGGTATGAAACTATCTTAAATATCCAATGATTCATCTGTGACATTGATTTTGACTTATTTGCGAGTCTTGCTTTGGGAAAAAAATCAAAATAATAGAAAACCAAAATATTAATTACATTTATGTATTTTTATGCTCAAGCTCCCTTATTACAGAAAAATGTACCCATTTTGAATTCATATTTTTTTGCAAATGTAGTCGATCTAAACAGTGATACAAAATAAAACAACCAACTTTATGGAATATGATACTTTGATATTACTTATAAACCAATTTTTCAGGCATCAAAGAATCGATGTATCGGGCTTAAATTGAATGAGTGGTTTATGGATTGCCCACGAACTGCATGCAATCCATGCGATACGAATTTCTGATGTACAGATAAATAAAAATTCAAAGTTTTAAAAAAATATATAGTTCTGCTTTATTTTCCGTTTTACGTTCCACTACTCGTAATTAACTGGTAGTCTTCTTTAAACAGTGATGCGGATTGCTCCGAAGGCAGCAGACTTCTTGAAGAATGCCGTGAACATAATAATTAAAACTCTTAACTATTGGAGTTAAGGTTCAAAACGAGTAGAAATTACAAGTGAACATCAGGATCTTGTCAGATGCTTTTCCTGGCGAGGTCAGTGAATAACACACGAGGGAGAAGTTTCACATCCCATTAACTTATGAATAACAAGTGTAGTAAGTATAAGTTCTCATCAGTATGTTTTTGGGAGAAATATAATTTCTTCGTTCGTTTAATGACACTTTTTTGAAGTCGATTTAAGTGTAATGGTTTATTTCAATTACACTCGCCATTATATACACCCGAGTATAATGCTCCAGCAATAGACTTAAAACGTTCTATGTGATAGATGTCCAACTGAATGACGAACATAAGTATTGAAATATAGAGAATCTCTGAAAGGTTGCAAGGCACAGGTAATAAACAGCAAGGTAACGACATAACTAACAAATAGAGACCCCAATAAATGACGAATAGAACATGCCAAGGCGGTATAAATAAACCCCAAAGTGGTATATACTAATGAAGAAAGCGGTGTTTAGGAATATGACATATTTTCCAAAAAATATACAGTTAAAAATAAATGCCAAATTATGTTTGTAATATAAAGTTGCAAGCTATACATATATAAACTGAAATAAAGAAGTTATTCAATTAATATCATTAAACACTTTGATTGCAATATTTCACATATCTACTCATCTCAAATAATTATTCTTATTCTTTTCAAGTAATTTTACAATGTTTAAAATACTATTTCAGATTTCGGTTGGAATATTTCAATATTAATTTCAAGAGTTCAGCACATAGCATAACAAAAATTATTCTTCTCTATAGGAAAGATTGTTTAAAATATTTAAGTATGTGTTACACAACAATTATGTGAGTATGTAACATGACTATCAAATATCAGTTGACTCTGCCTTACTACCAACAAACTGACTGAAAATTATTTCTAGGTTTTGCGGGTTTCAAATTGGTTCTACGATCTGGCAAAATACGTGAGTATGCAGAAAATGCACTCTCGCTGTCTGCATTTGAGGATGGGATCCACAGTGGAAGCACGCAGTGNAAATACGTGAGTATGCAGAAAATGCACTCTCGCTGTCTGCATTTGAGGATGGGATCCACAGTGGAAGCACGCAGTGATGAACAAATTCAACATGTTGGTCTTGTAAGCTTAACAAAACTCTAACAACATCAACAGCTTGCATTTCAGCCAAGGGCAGTAAAACTTGATTTTTGTTGTCCAAGTTACATTCCAAAAATTTTAATTGGGACAAATAGCAAAGAATGGGAATTTTTTTGGCACTTNAATACGTGAGTATGCAGAAAATGCACTCTCGCTGTCTGCATTTGAGGATGGGATCCACAGTGGAAGCACGCAGTGCTTAACAAATTCAACATGTTGGTCTTGTAAGCTTAACAAAACTCTAACAACATCAACAGCTTGCATTTCAGCCAAGGGCAGTAAAACTTAATTTTTGTTGTCCAAGTTACATTCCAAAAATTTTAATTGGGACAAATAGCAAAGAATGGGAATTTTTTTGGCACTTNATTTTTGTTGTCCAAGTTACATTCCAAAAATTTTAATTGGGACAAATAGCAAAGAATGGGAATTTTTTTGGCACTTGCAGTGTACAGCTTTTCGTCAACTAGGCTGTTTGAAACACTAGCAGGATGAAAAAGTTTGCTGATGTGTAGAGTGAAGTGATTCCCAGTATCCCGATTAACTAGATCAGAAAGTTTAGTGACACTACACTAACTAGGTTTTCACGAAGTGAATGCTGCTTCACTTGTGTGGACAACTTTGCTGTGTTCGTGCAAGTATCTTCCCCTAAAGATCACCTGCTAACCAAAGTGAATGTGTTTTTCATGTCCAACAGTACTATTGAATTAACTGTTTAAGTGCAGTGTTCATTCAGGAAAAGTGATGAACACTAGATTACAGCCACATCAGCTTGAGACAGACTTTTGAAATACACAACAGCACTACTTCCTTCTTCTTCTGACATAAATTCCACCAAATCTTCTACATGTCCACCTACATACCATGCGGTCCACCTAGTCATTACTGGAAGTGGAAANACATAAATTCCACCAAATCTTCTACATGTCCACCTACATACCATGCGGTCCACCTAGTCATTACTGGAAGTGGAAATAGGAGGTGGTTTTTTTTCATCCTCAGAGTACTTTACCTTCAAGAAAGACATGCACCTGTACTTTCTATTCCTCGCATTCACAAATGCAGGCTTTGTGTTGGCAATACACGTGTTCAGTTCAATTAGACTGGCACTCCATAAGCTAGCAATGATGTTGAGTTTAAGCGCGTGTACGTGGAGAAAATAGTTTGCTATTCAGCTGTTCTAACCAAGGCCACTGTGTCATTTTGCAGACGCATGGTCTTGTCTAGCAACGACTTATGCGATGTACAGTGCTGGCCACTTGAGCAATACGTGTTGGTTGGTAGGCGATTATAACTATTTTACTTTACAGTCTAACATGGGAAAAATTGATAGTGTTGTAATTGTACAGTGGTATATTGTGATTCGCATTATTGTATGCTGGTGGTGTCAGTCGCAAAAGAAAAAACCGACTAATAATACATAATGACATGATAGGTGGGCCAGCTCAGTTGCTATTCAGACTGGATTGTCTTATGAGAAAGTAGCAATTTTATCTTCGCCAAAAGAACAAAACGCGATGAATGTGACGCTGTTTGTACCTGTGCAATCAATTTACACACATAAAATATATAATTTATTTATTTATTTTATGAACTACACAAAAAGGGGTGTTTATTTAGGCCACGTACATTTCAAAACTGCCGGCAAAAACGGAATGCTGTAAATATGTTCATACCTGTGAGAAATGCCCAATGTAAACATTTCCTTGAAATTGAATTTTACGCGTATAAATGTTGGATTTTCAATCAAACGAACAAGGGTAAAATAAATGCTTTTTTTTAGGGTGCATATACTTAAAAGATTCTCGCAAAAGTTTCAAAAAAACTTTATATATAAAACACAAACTTACTATTTACTTTGTAATTGCTAATTTTCAATACCTGAACACATAGCATGGGTTGGACGATTACTTTACTAACATCTCTATTGTTTACCACTAATAAGAAATAATTTATATGCTGAATTATACAATCAACCTTGACAACAAAAAATCGAAGAAAACATTGTAAAAATCGAAAGAAACTAATAAAAGCTGATGAACATATTACATCACTAACTCCAATACTCATGTTAGATGCTGCAGGCCATGACCTTCTTCACCCCATTTACCTTAAACTCAAAAAATCAAGAAAAAAATTACCAAAAATCATTATATTTGTAAAAATTATCGAGGAACAAATTTGATGCCCATTACAACAAACCAAGTTGGATGTGTGTGACCTTGGGGATTCGATTCTCGTAACGATGGCAGAGCACAGCCGCTCCCTGGTGCGACAATCAACAGGCGACAGAATCCTCACATCTATGTTTCATTGGCTATATAGCCGATCAATTTTTCTACCCACAAAGCGAATTAATGACTTTACCCCACACACACACACACCTCCCTCCACCTCCAATGCTGCATGCCATCACAAGTCTCGTCGCTCCATTTCCCTCGCCATTTACTTACCATAGCTCAGCTGCCATCAACATCCACGCAAGCGAGCAACCAAACACCCGACTCTAACCCCTCCCATAACTTACCAAATTTCGTCCCACTCATCATCCACCCACTCTACCACACCTCGTAGGTCTCTCATTCCGTCATTGGCGTTAACTGTCTCGTCATATTTGCCTGACGAATCGGTACCCACCGATGCAGCTAGATGTATTGACTGCAACAATTGCTCGCTCTCAAAATACGAATCCTTGCAGTTATTGACGTGGTTCTTCAATGTACCACCTTGCATAACCTGTGCGCGGCAATTGTCGTAATGCTTCATCGTACGAAAAGTACTCTTTGTACAGACGGTTCTCTTATGTTGCCGAGCATGGTATCTTTTGCTGAAGATGATTCCACAANAGTACTCTTTGTACAGACGGTTCTCTTATGTTGCCGAGCATGGTATCTTTTGCTGAAGATGATTCCACAAAGCAGCACTGTTTTCATGTAATTTTCCAATAGTGGGAGAAGGTACATTCATAGAGGGAAGCTCTACAGTAGACTTCGTGCAATCATTGGATTGTGCCATCTTCACGAAAAAAAACCCTGAAGTTCTTTCCACAGTGGCAACATGTGTATCTACTTGACCAAGCTATTGTTCAATACATATAGCTATATATATATATATATATATATATGTACTTTTTAACACATTTAATCAGCGATATTTAAGCATTTTTATGCCCCCATTACACCAGACATTTTTATCTAGTTCCTTGATCTCATTACCGTGTAGTTATATCTTCAACAGTTTCTTCCATATAAGCTCTTGGCTCAGCTTGAACTCATGGACACTCTTAGAGANCCGTGTAGTTATATCTTCAACAGTTTCTTCCATATAAGCTCTTGGCTCAGCTTGAACTCATGGACACTCTTAGAGAAGACATCTGACTAGTACCACACTGACCCCTAAATTACCCCTAAATGGCCCCTCCTGCACCGGCATTTAACATGTGTGCTAGAGTTGGTTATGTAATATGTTCGTAAACTTTTATTAGTTTTTTTTTTCGATTTTTACAATTTTTTCCTAAATTTTTAGTTTTCATCGTAATTGGAGTAAAGGTCAAGGTCATCGACAACCTACATGGCGGTTGGGGGTTATCAATAGAAGATTTTTCTTAATTTAAGAAATAAGTTTTGTTCAGATTTTTACAACTTTTTTATGATTGGAAGTTGGGAAGGTAGGGTTAGGGATTGATGGTTAAGGATATCGGGTTTTCCGGGTTATAGTGTAGGGTTGCATTATATAATTCTTGATTTTTGGAATTTTGTTTGCAATTTTTCTCGATATTATAATAATTGCTAGAGGCGGGGGTGGAATGGGGAGGAGGTAAGTGTGGTGGGTTGAGTGTAAGGTTAACATGATATGTACTTAAATTTTTATAATAAATATTTATATTTCTTTTGCGACCATTCTCGAATGTTTGTGCCTGGGTGGATTGTTGTGAGGGGAGGGGTGGTTCGTTAGGATGCTCGGGCGAGCAAGGGTGGTGTAGCGCAGCGTTATATGTTAGATTTTTGAGGATTTTTTTCGATTTTTAGTGATTTTTTATAATAATTTTTAGAGTTTTGGTGGCGGTGAAGAAGTGAAGAGAGGATGGTGAGATGACCCAGGAGTAGGGTAGGTAACGTTATATTTTCTTCGATTTTTGAGGTTGTTTAACGATTTTTATAATAATTTCAAGGGAAGTTTCGTGGAAGTGGAAGATGTGAGCTTGGCTAGGCGTGGGTTGAAGAGGAAGACATTCCTATACTACTCTTGTACTAGGTTATAATTTGAGGAGTTTATTGGATATGTGAATGAAAACCCACACAGTCCTGCCACGAGAATGTATTTTACGAAGCTGGCATTCTACAGATACGATCAATTTGGAATTTATTGCTCAGTTCCGTTTCCCGAAAGAAAAGTTTGATTAAAAAACAACACTACGGGCAATATGTATTATATTTTATTACTAAAAAAATTTTAGCGGTTATCACACGTATGATTTATTATAGACTTATACTCATAAATTCACAAAATATTGCAAGTCCTATTGCATGTCTAAATTAAAAATGTAAGGTGTCTCGCTGTAACGATAAGTATATCAAACAGGGATACATATGTTATTAGAAATTCTGTAAAATAAATTTTTGTTCTTATAGGAGTTTCAGCAGCACTTGTATTTCCGTACAAGTGCTTACGAAATCTTTGTAATATATTTAGGCGCTGAGTTACTCAAAATGTACAGTAAAATGTGAAGTGTTGCAAGAATATTATTATATGATTGCTGTCACAAAACCTACATATATACATAATTCGTTAAGTTTTGTTAACAACATGGAAATGAAAATTCAATATATTTGCGCATAACCATATTAACTGACAGAATTTTAACTTGTACATGAAATTTTCTTGACCCAATTTGATAANTTACTAACACATTTCATCAGTGATATTTAAGCATTTTTATGCCGCCACTACACCAGACATTTTTATCTAGTTCCTTGATCTCATTACCATGTAGTTATAACTTTAACAGTATCTTCAATATAAGCTCATGGCTCAGCTTGAACTCATGGATACACTTAAACCAGACATCTGACTAGTACCACACCAACCCCTAAATTACCCCTAAATGGTCCCTCCTCCCCCGGCATTTAACATGTGTGTTGGAGTCGGTTATGTAATATGTTCGTAAACTTTTATTAGTTTATTTCGATTTTTACAATTTTTCCTAAATTTTTAGTTTTCGTGGTTATTGGGGAGATGGTCAAGGTCATCAACAACCAACATGGTGGTTGGGGGTTATCAATGAAATATTTTCCTTAATGTTAGAATTAATTTTTCTTTTTTTTGCGATTTTTACGTTTTTTTCTATGATTGAAGGGAGGGGTGGTAGTGGTTGATGGCTAGGGTTAACGGGTTGTCCGGGTTAGAGTGTGGGGTTACATTATATAATTCTGAATTTTTATATTTTTTTTTTTTTGCTGTTTTTCTTGATTTTATAATAATTGCTAGAGGTGGGGGTGGAAAGGGGTTGAGGTTAGTGTGGTGGGATGAGTGTGAGGTTAACATGATATGTACTTTGATTTTTAGGATAAATTTTTCGATTTCTTTGGCGATCTTTATCGAATTTTTTGTGACTGGGTGGATTGTATGAAAGGATTGGTGGTTTGTTAGGATGCTCGCGTGATCAAGAAGTAGGGTAGCGCAGCTTTATATGTTCAACTATTTATAATTTTTTTCTTCAATTTTTAGTGATTCTTTATAATAGTTGCCAGAGTTTTGGTTGGGAAGAGGTGTTGAGGTGAAGTCGGTGGAACGAGCAAGGGGTAGGGTAGTATAGCGTTATATGTTCCTTCGATATTGAAGAATTTTTCAATTTATTTGCTAATTTTTTATAATAATTGCTAGTGTGTGGGGAGGGGGTGTTGTGTTGATGGTTGGATGAGCTAGGGGTAGGGTAGGTAACATGATGTTTTCTTCGACTTTCCAGATTGTTTTCGGTTTTTTACAATAATTTCTCCGGGTGTTTGGGAGGGAAGGGGGAGAGGTGATCTTGGCTAGTCGTGTGGTGAAAGGGCGGAGGCCTGCAGGTAATTAGAAAGCCTCCCATATATTTAAAATGGCTGGACAATTGTGTTTTGAGGTCTCGGTATTGCATATCCTGGGCCATAGACGTTTTGAAGAAAAAATAAAAAAAATAGAAGAAAAAAAAAGAAGTCATCCATGATGGCGGACGGATCCTGAGACATGATGCATGTGCCTGAACCGACATTCCTATACTACTCTTGTACTTGGTTAAGATTTGAGAAGTTTATTGGATATGTGAGTGAAAATCCACACAGTCCTGCCACGAGAATGTATTTTACGAAGCGGAAATTCTACAGACACGATCAGTTAAGAATTTTTCGGACAGTTCGGTATCCCGAAAGAAACGTTCAATTTATATAACAACACTACGTGCCTTTATGTATTCAAATTTTATTACTAAAATATATTTTAGTTGTTATAACATGTATGATTTATTATAGACTTAAACACATCAATTCACAAAATATCGTAGGTCCAAATGTTTGTCTAAATTAAAAATGTAAGGGGTCCCGCTGCAACGATAAGTATATCAAACAGGGATACATATGTTATTAGAAATTCTGTAAAACAAATTGTTGTTCTTATACGAGTTTCAGCAGCACTTGTATTTCTGTACAAGTGATAACGAAATCTTTGTAATATATTTAGGCGCTGAGTTACTCAAAATTTACAATAAAATGTGAAGTGTTGCAAGGATATTATTATATGATTGCTGTCACAAATCGCACATAAATTCATCATTTAGTTAAGTTTTGTTAGCAACATAGACATGACAATTCAATATGTTTTCGATAAATATAAGAACTGGCCGAATTTTAACTTCCACAAAATTTTTGTTTTACCCAAGTCGATAAATTAAATTTTTATATAGTATAAGTAAATAAAGAGCATTTCTAGGCGCAGATACCTCTATTTCATTTCGTACTGTTACGGTGTGGTCAGGCCTTAGCTGAACGGCTTGCCTGATCACACCTTCAAACATAAACGAGCGGGAGTGCAACGCCACCATTTGGTCGTCGACAGTTGCAGAAATCCCCTCCACCGGTCACTGAGCGCGGCCGCAGAACCACGCGCTTGATATAGGCCGTCGTTAACCGTCTTGTTGTCGTCATTCNGTCGCTAACCGTCTCCTAGAATCAGCCTCCGGCAACATAAACAAGGTGATGACGTTCCGGTTAGGGTTATTTAAAATGGCGTGAGTGAAGAGTTCGTAACAATGGTGGAGGCGCCGGGTATTTAGCCATTGTTACGAATTGGCTGAAAAGCTAGTTCGTAACACCGTAAATTGTAATAAATTCATCAGATACTGTTTTGCACTACCGAATTAACGAGTCATTATTTGAGTTACGCCCCCAGCATTCTCTCATAATCTTTCATGTACGAATTGGCTGAAAAGCTAGTTCGTAACAATGGTGGAGGCGCCGGGTATTTAGCCATTGTTACGAATTGGCTGAAAAGCTAGTTCGTAACAATGGTGGAGGCTTGGTTCCTCCCTACCCTCTCGCTGCCTTGCATCAGCTTCTCTACCATCCACCCCCATTTAATAAATTCCCCACCCACCCACGCTAGTTTCCGTAATAATAATAGCAAACTTTCAGCCACGTACGCTTTTAACCTTAAAACTTTAAAGTGGCAGTCCAATTTAAATAATGTCATAATGTCTACTTTTAAAATGCCTTAGGTTTAAATATTAATTTACCTTTTACGGCCCCATATCTAAACATACAAAGCTGAAACCTAATTAACAAACGTTATTAAAATGTAAAAAAAAATTTTCCGTGTAAACCGCAAGTCCCTAGTTGCGTATATTCACGTGTAAACAATTTTTCTCAGCTATACCAAGCTAGTAATATAAATTAAAATGTAAATTGCCTGTGTGCGCTGGATATTGTTATTTTAAATTTAACTATTACTGTAAATGTAATCGTAATCCTGTAAGCATTTTCAGTACAGTAACTTTCAACTCATGCTAATTTTAATAAACTCCATGCAGTACACCATATTGTACGTAGTTCGCCATTACTGTATGCAGATAAGATAAAAATATATTTTATTCAACTTTCCTCTCAGTATACATGCTATATATTTAAGAAACTTCTCATATCATTCTTAGGAATAAGGTATGCAAGTTAAGTATGACAATTTTTGTACGCTGATAGAAAGCCCGTATTGCGGTACGAGTTGCCAACCGGAAGGACGATATGTCGTTGACTTGACCAAAGTGCCGAGATGGCACATTCCCTCGTCAGCGCTTCCTCACGGCTCGAGCGCCGCAGGGCGCGAGAAAAAATAAAACAGCGTGCTAGCGCACGCCACGCAGTGGACATTGCCGACACAACATTTTCCCTCATCAGCATTTCTCCGCGGCACGAGCGCCGCGGTGTTGCGAAGCAGCGTGCAAAAGCACGCCACGCAGTTTTCTTTCCGCCACACCCGCCTTTAAACTTAAGTTTAATATTTTAGTTTTAAGTTTCTCATACTATAAATATTTTCACGTATTTCCCACAAACCTGTGCTATAAGGAAACGGGGAGAATGAATACCGATGGGTTTACGCATTTCTGTTATCCGAGGACTTAGCCAATCCTCGTGGCTTCCGGACGTGCTAGCGACACGCCATGCCAGTCATACTGTATTGTTTGATGCGCAGACTGCTAAACCTGACGTGAGATGGATTAATTGTGTGCAATGTTAAGGGTATTTAACGAAATGGGAATAGTGCTTGAGACGCACCCACTTCGACTGTGTTTGTCCGTTCATGGTTTACCCACATCCACCCAATTGTAAGGAGTACTTACTCAGGAGGTCAAATCTTTCGTTTCGCGTGAGACGCGGAGCAATCTTTGGGCCTCTGGCGGAGTTGTGACCCGACCAGAGCGGCCTATTTTTCTGTGCTCTACTAGCCTTGACAGAGGTCAGGCAGTAGGGGCGCAATTGGATTTTGCTGTGATCTTCTCTTTAAGACACAGTACTTTGAAAGTATACCACGAGGGTACTTTCGTTTCTGACCTCCAGGGAGTAAGTCATGAGTGCAGATTTCCCCAACCCCTGTATGCCAACCCTTTGTGTTAAAGTAGAAGTGTAATTATTCTGTCTTTAATTACTCATATATGTTCTTTTTCCTCTCAACTATATTCTATTTGCATAATAAGTGTCGTTATGTTTTACTTATGTCCCTCGGTTTTTGTTAACATGCTATGCGTTCTGCTACTTTTCATTCCAACCCTAACTTTTTATTAATCAATGTAATTATATAATAATTAGGCTAAGTGTTGATGTCCAGCGTAAATATTAACATTTTAATAATTATGAGTTTATCCGCGCACACAGCTAACTAAAATAATTTATTTTCAGAAGAGAAAAAAAATTACTTGTATGAAAATAGGCATTAACTAAGAACTAGATTTACAAGCGTAACGTAACCATAAAGTTGTAACACCAGTTAGTATTCATATACCGCCCGAGAGATCACTTGACGACAGTTTAAAAATAAATGAACTTTAACGCGCGTTTAAATACATAAACTTCTAAGGTCGGACACCCCACCCTACGCCACACCCAAGTAAATATAATATAACCCAGAATTAAATTACCAATATAATGTCAATAACCATAAGTCGCATAAATTATTTATTTAAAGAAAATTTTTTTTATAAGATGTTTTGACAAACTGTGCAGGCATTCTGCTAATACATTTCATTGTAAGTTTCAGAACAACGGTACCGCAAGCTTCATGTTCCACAGCAACCAGCAGTGATGTCACACCCCTCTCAACCAAATTTCCTACGGAGGTCGGCGCACGCACCGCCCACGTGACACCAGTCCTGACGTCACGCGCAACAACCTCAACACCGCGCTCACAGCTGTCAACACTACCGCTTCACCCAGCTCGCGAGTCATACGTAAAAATTTATATACAGGTAACCAGCGGTTCACGTATTTTACATACACCACTCACACTGCACCCTGCAGGTACCTAACACGTACATAAACTTTACTTTACTCAAAAGTTCCAACACAACACGAATCATCAATAAATATTTAATATTATAACTCACAGGAGGCCTCCAGTAGGTGTCAATCTGAAGAAAGAAAAAAAAAATAATTTTTCATTTCTACAACCACACATATTACGTGCACCTAGAATAAAACAATATATATTGTAATGATTGTAACAATTAAGTACACATTTTTCAAATATTGTCTACTGAATTACTTTTAATTTTATTATCTACATGTCTTGCAAATACGTATCACATTGAAGAATGGCCATAGTAGACAAAAATGATGTCATTAAGAAGTAAATTTTGACATTGCTAGTAATGACGATTTTAATTTTGTTTGTAAAATTTAGATATCATTATATTATTATTACTGTAACATTGTATGGTAAAAAGACCACATTTCTGTGGAAATTTTTTTTTATGTTTTTAATACTATTAGTATAATTTAAAACACATGTCGTAACATTGCTAGTATAAGTATACCCTTCGCTCCTTCCCTCTTAAGTATTGAAACGTAGTTAAAAAGCAGCTGCAACATTTCTTTTCTTTTTACATTGTTAATTTATTAATTTATTACTATTCTACGTTTCGATACCATCCCATCAGTGTCCTAACCCAGTGACGTCACGTACCGTTTAGTATGTAATAGTATCTAAACACCTCAGTATTTTTAGGACAGTGCTGTAACGTGTATTTATTTCCAGCAAGTGTAGTTTCTGTACAAACAACACACAATAATTGTAACGGGGAGAGCAGTTAACTTATAAAATTTAAATTCTTTTCATTGCTAAATGTTTTTTTAAAATCTCATTGTTGTAACGAGCCACGCCAAGTAGGGCATAGAGACTCACGAACTTAAGAAAGGCTGACGCGTTCGCGAACCGCCTGCGAGGCGACTGCCGTGCTCGCGTGGAAGACGATCTGCACACCCAGCGGAAATACAAGTGCAAGGCGCGCAAGGCCGCTGTGAACACACCGCCCAGCGTTTGACCGACCCACCTTGCCCAAGGACTGCACGAAGGCATCTGGCAGTTCCTTATACCTAAATTATCCGTCTGTTTTAAATCCTGTCAAAAATGTTTCCTACCGTAGCGAAGAGGACTTCAACCCGATCCATATTCCTGCTGCCACAACATGAACCCCGCAACTCCCAGTCATCTACATAATCCACACGGACTCTAGGGCGAGATGAGGGCATCTCGCTAGTGAACATTGGGGGAGATGTTACGGTGTGGTCAGGCCTTAGCTGAACGGCTTGCCTGATCACACCTTCAAACATAAACGAGCGGGATTGCAACGCCACCATTTGGTCGTCGACAGTTGCAGAAATCCCCTCCACCGGTCACTGAGCGCGGCCGCAGAACCACGCGCTTGATATAGGCCGTCGTTAACCGTCTTGTTGTCGTCATTCATCATTAGTCCTTTGGCGACCCGACCAGCGGAGCAGACCAGGAAGATGGGTGTCCGGCCGTCGCTAACCGTCTCCTAGATTCAGCCTCCGGCAACATTAACAAGGTGATGACGTTCCGGTTAGGGTTATTTAAAATGGCGTGAGTGAAGTAACAATAAACATAATATTAAATTCAATGTAAAGCTCCCCCGGTCAATGCTAATATAAATAATAATTGTATAACCGTAAATTGTAATAAATTCATCAGATACTGTTTTGCACTACCGAATTAACGAGTGATTATTTGAGTTACGCCCCCAGCATACTCTCAAACTCTTCAAGTACGAATTGGCTGAAAAGCTAGTTCGTAACAGTACGAGGAAAAATCATACGTTATAATTTCAGCCATTTCCTATTGGCGACGTCAAGAAGTTCGGGCAAGCTCGTGTATCTTCGTATTTAGTAACCATCCAAACTAAACATTATGAAGCCACACGACGCTCAAACTAAAATAGACTGAGCATGCGAGAATAAGTAACGCTTGTAATCTCCACTACAAATTAGAGGCAGTGGTGCTTCACTTCTAGGCAAGTTTTAATGACACACATTTTGCACTGAATTTCTTCAAAAGGAATATTATTTGCATAGTTATTTTGTTGTTTGTTTTAAATATACTTATGTAAGCACTACTTATATTAATTTATAAATTTCAAGGTACATGGTATTATTATATGGTATAAAAATGCAATGTCAGAATGCAGCGTTTGATAACATTCAAAATAGCATTTCGTTATATCTTGGTAGCCAATAAGCTTGAAAGAAAAGTACAGTAACGTTTGTCTTAAATTTTTGATACAAAGTTGGTTTTTCCACCTATTGATATCCCACAATGAAATGAATTGTATTGAAGTTCTATAAACACGAACCATTTAATGTTTAAATATGGTGCGAAGAGTATATGCAATAAGATAAGATAAAGGTTTTACCCAAGGATGAAATTTTCCAAATACGTGTTATGGTCTGTACATCACACAAATAATTACGACATGCTTTATCTGTAATTCATAAACTGGTAAGGATAACTGTTAAAAAAAAAAACCTCCTGACGACCAGTAACGTTATGCAGAGACTACTTACCGAAAATTGTGAGGTACTGTCCTTCCACGAACATATCGTGGAATCCGAGATATGCGCATTCATTCATCCATCCATCTGTTATTTTGGGATGCATCTGGAAGATCCTGTGCAACACCTTAAACNGGATGCATCTGGAAGATCCTGTGCAACACCTTAAACTCCTTTTCGGAGTTGACAATGGCGAGGTGCGCGCCCTCGTCGTTGCACTTCTGTCGAGCCTCGAGCCAGGTCTTCGTGTCAGTGTGGAGCTTGTAATAGCCGAAGCCAGGGACCAACTCGTAGCCCGGCGCAGCTCTCGCAGGAGGGGCTGCAAGCAACAAAGTACCGATACACCCCAAGTCTCAAGGGGCTGCAAGCAACAAAGTACCGATGCACTCCAAGTCTCGAGAGACTGCAAGCAACAAAGTACCGGTACACTCCAAGTCTAGAGGGGCTGCCAGCAATAAAGTACCGATACCCTCGAAGTATCGGGGGGCTGCTAGCAACAAATAACCGATAAAATCCAAGTCTCGAGGGGCTGCAAGCAACAAAGTATCGATACCATCCAAGTCTCGAGGGGCTGCAAGCAACAAAGTTCCGATACAATCCAAGTCTCGATCACTGATTCAGTTCATGAGTTGTTATCTACTGGTGGGTTAGTGTAATGCACCGAGGATTCACTGCGCGGCTATTACAATTGTTTAACTAGTTAATACCTGTAAAAAAATAATCAGTAGGATTTGACTGATTCCAGTGCAGCATTTGCAGCAGTCCTGCAATCAAATCCGGGTATGTGGAGCAGTTATAACGGTCTCGAATTTAGCAGGACACTCGGCAGACGTATTAGAACTGCATTATTTAGAGCCCGTTGTGGTATAGTTTGGTAGCGGATGTCTTGTGAAAAGTGGCTTGCATATTAAGATTCGGCTACACCCCTGTCGCAGAAATTCTTCGTTGTCACGTTATAATTTCGGATTCATAGTGATTACCGACAATGTGCGATTACAGAACATTTACATTTTACGAGTTTTTTAAATATTTTTGTGCATAATTTTAATTGTGTGTTATCTGCTTGTTGTAAAAGGTCGAGAACTTAATAATAAAATATGAAAATGTTCTCAAATTTATACAATATATTCCATGTATTTGAAAAAATGTTCATCGTATTATTATCCACTATCATCATCACACACGATTTTTTTTTACGAAATAATTAATAAACTTAATTTTATAAAAACTATTTAAATTTTCTTTTTATATATATTAAAATTAATATTTTCTAAAATTCTCTCTGTAAAAAAAACGTAAGATTTTTCGAATAAACAATACTGCATTACATATAGAATTCTCTGGAACATCTTTACTAAAATCAACACTTGAAAATTGTTAAACTGCTCTTTTATATCAAAATGGAATGTATCTAAACCATTTGGTAATAATTTTTCAAAAAACTGTCAATAATTAATACTGATTAATAATTTTGGATGTTTGTACAACTTTTCTTTTATCGCATTTGCAGTATTATCTTCGTGTTGTACAATATGCCACATAATTTCTTAGCTCTAAATTATAATTTTACGTTATTTGCATGATCTCTCTTAACAGATCCATCATGTGTTTTGTTTTATTTACAGACATACAATTGTTATCATAAGAACTACGTATAAACGAAACCTCATAACCACCCTTTCCCTTATATTCCTTTGTTATTCCTTCAACGACCGAACAAATATTATAATGGATAAAAAAATCATTCTGTCTATCACTTTAAACTGATTGTTATCTTAATTTACAATCAACGCCAGACATTACATATGAATTGTTCGTTTATTTAATATTTGTCACTAGATTCGTACATAGACAAAAAATTAAATTATAATGAAAAATTAAAAACACTTAATGAGTAAGAAAATATAATTTCTGTAGCGGTTATTATTCAATAATAACTAAAACTTTTGCGCAGTGTGTGACAAAATATCAATTACTAGGTGGTTGTGGTGTAGAGGGAGTGAGGGGATAGAGGTGGGATGAGTGTGAGGTTAACGTTATAGGTTTTTCAATTTTTAGAATACATGTTTATATTTTTTTCNGGGATAGAGGTGGGATGAGTGTGAGGTTAACGTTATAGGTTTTTCAATTTTTAGAATACATGTTTATATTTTTTTTCTATCATTCGCGGATTTTGTGTTGAGATGTTAGGTGGTTTGTTAGGATAATGGTGCGTGTGTGAGGTTAACATTATATGTTACTCAATTTGTGTAATTTTTTTTCAATTGTTTTTGAGTTTTATAATAATTGCCTGGATGTGGTGTGGAGAGTAAGTAAATGGCGATGGAAGNTTTTTTTTCAATTGTTTTTGAGTTTTATAATAATTGCCTGGATGTGGTGTGGAGAGTAAGTAAATGGCGATGGAAGTGGAGCGACGAGACGTGCGATGGCTTGGTGCATGGTAGAGGGGGTGGGGGGGTGTGTTACATAACTACAACGACGACGAAGCTGAAAAAGGGGCGCGATTCCCCGTCTGCAGTCTCCAATGTCTAATACTTTTTTCTGTGATTTTAAAAATTTCTAAAAAAAATCGATTCTTTTTTGTTTTAAGTGGTAGATGTCGTTCGAGATGGTGGCCAAACGCCAAGGTCACGTGACATTATCCAAGGTTCCTTGATGTCACGGTTCCTGCTATTGTGAGTGGGGCAAATAAATTTTCTCAGAGGGTTCCCATGTTTTTTCTTAATCCCTACAAATAAGTTGTGTATATTATATTGAAAAGAAATAACTTTTTACCCCTACCTGTTTAGCTAAATTTCTCTTGTAAAGGGAAGTGAATTTGTGAAACTGCTGGTCTGCCACCCTGGAGCCTGAAATAACGACCTGCAGAATGAAAATATCAAGTATGGCAATACAGTGGAAACTCTGCGAGAAGCAGTTTACTCGGAGTGATATTTTGAAGAGGCATTGTAAAACTTGTGGCACTGGTTCTCTGCAACTGCAATCAGTACCGCAGTCAACACTACACACACCGCAGATAGCACCGCACCCACCGCAGATAGCACCGCACCCACCGCTGTTAGCACCGCACACACCGCAGATAGCACCGCACCCACCGCTGTTAGCACCGCACACACCGCAGATAGCACCGCACCCACTGCTGTTAGCACCGCACACACCGCAGAGAGCACCGCACCCACCACTGTTATCACCCCACACACCCTAGTTAACGCCACATACACTGTATTTAGCACCGCACGCACTGCAGTTATCACTGCATGCCCCCATTTAGCACTGTACGTGCCACACTTAGCATTCCATGCACCATGCTTAGCACCACATGCACAGCACTTAGCACTGCATGGATAGCACTTAGCAGTGCACGTGCCGCACTTAGCACCGCAATCAGCACTGAATGCACCACAATCAGGAGTCATTTAGGAGTCATTTGCAGAGCAGGAAAGGTCATTTAGATGTCATTTTCAGAGGAGGGGTCATTAAGGGGTCATTTATGGAGCAGGGAGGGTCATTTTGGGGTCATTTTCAGAACAGAAGGGGTAATTTAGGGGTCCTTAGGGGAGAAGAAGGGGTTATATGGAGCAGGAGGGGTCATTTAGGGGTTATTAGGTGTAATTTAGGGCTCACTATGGGAACATTTAGGAATCATTTAGCGGTAATTCTTGTAAGGGTTCGCTCTGACAGTAATCAGTTGTCTGCTTTAAATGTAACCATGAGTTCAAGCTGAGCGAAGAACTTATCTTGAAGAAACTGTTGAAGATATAACTGCATGGTAACGTGATAAAGGAACTAGATAAAATGTCTGGTTGAATGGAGGCATAAAAACGCTTAAATCTCACTGATGAAATGTGTTAGTATATATATATATATATATATATATATATATATATATAACAATAGCTAGGCCAAATAGATACACATGTTGCCACTGTGGAAATAACTTTATTTATTTTTTGTGAAGATGGCACAAGCCAATGATTGTAAGAAGTCTACTGTACAGCTTACCATGAATATACCTTCTCCCACTGCCGGAAAAATACATGGAAAACAGTGTTGCTCTTGTCGAAAAAAACTTCAGTAAATGCTATCTTGCTCGTCAACATGAAAAATGCCAATGTTTAAAAGGACCGACCTCCAAATCTCTATCATGTACCAACTGTGATCGAACATTTGGTAGAAGCGATAGTTTAAAGAGACACATTATTATGTCTAAAGGTAACATGCCTTTACTTGACTCGAGGCAGCATGTGTTGACTTCGTTATCTACTGATAATACAGTACATAAAATGTTCGCAGACGACGAGGGAACTCGCTCGATGAAGCGTTACGACAAAGGATATATCCAGTTTATGAAAGGTGATACTATGAAGAACCACAACAAGAACTGCAAGGATTCGTCTTTTGAAAGCTAACAAGTGTTGCCGTCAATACCTCTTGCTACATCGGTGGTTACTGTTTCGTCAGGCGATTATGACGAGACAGTTAATGCTAATGACTTACGGGGCGTGGTAGAATATGTGCTTGATGAGGGGGACGAACTATGGTAAGTTATTGGGAAGGGGGCTAGTGTCGGGTCGTGTGTTGGTGGCTTGTGTAGTTTTTGATGGAGACTGAGCTATGGTAAGTAAATGGCGAGGGAAGTGGAGCGACGAGACGTGTGTTGGCCTGGGGAATAAAAAAAGGGGGGGAGGTATGTGTGTTATGTAAAGTCAATAATTCGCTTTGTGGGTCGAAGATTGATCGACTACATAAACAAAGAAATAAATAGGTGGGGGTTCAGTCGGCTGCTGATTGTCGTCTTAGGGAGTGGCTGTGCTCTGATATCCTTACTAGCTTCGAACCCTCAGTGTTACACACATCCAACTTGGTTTGTTGTAATAGTAAGGAATTTTTTTCCTAGATAATAATTTTTTTTTTTTTTTAAAGATTTTTTACAATTTTTTTATATTTTCCGTGTAGAAGGTCATTGGAGTGAAGGTTACAGCCACCAACATTCAACGTAGGTGCTGGAGTCAGTCAAGTTATATGTTAGACTTTTATTTTTAATTTATTCGATTTTTTTACATTTTTATTTTATTTTCAAGTTCTAGAATATTGTGATTCAGGTCAAGACTACCGGTATCCAACATGGGTGTCGGAGTCAGTGGTGTCCGAACTTTTCGTACTTTCTTTAGATTTTTATGATTTTTTCCGATTTCTAGTTTTTAAGGTTTTTGGGGTCAATGTCAAGCTCGTCGACAACAAACATGGTGGCCAGGAGTCATCAATGTAAGATTTTAATTAATTTGTAAAATTTTTGTTGCAATTTTCTTACATTTTTTATGAATGGAAGGCTGGAAGTTAGGGGGAGGGGTTAATGGTTGGGGTTTGGGTGTTGCTGTGCGTAAGGTTGGAAGGAGGGTGGGGGAGTGTGGGTTAACATGATATGTTCCTCGATTTTTAGAAACTTTGTTGTGATTTTTCTTTATTTTATCAAAATTGCCATGACATTTGGTCGGAGAGGGGGTGAGGAGATGTTGGTGGGATGAGTGTGAGGTTAACGTGATATGTTCTTCAATTTTTAGAATCAATCTTTTCAATTTTTTTGTGATCATTCTCGAATTTTTGTGACTGGGAGGATTCGTGTGAGGGGTGGGTGGTTGGTTAGGGTGGTGGGGTGAGGGTGAGCTTAACTTGATAAGTTTCTCGATATTTAGAGTTTTTGTGATAGTTTTTTTTATAATTTCTAAGGGGTGCGAGTGGAGAGGATGTGAGGTGAAGGTGGTGGAATGAGCAATGGCGAGGGTAGTATAATGTGAAAAGTTCCGTAATGGTAATATGGTCATCTTAATATGTGTAAAAAAAATTTCTGACACAGTTTTCGGTAGTTCTGGAAATTTTTTGTGGACATTGATTATATGAACAATACTTATTGAAAATATTTTTGCAAACGGGATCATAATAAACTGTGAATTTCTAAAATCATGATTTTGACATTGAAGCCATGAAGCACAAAGAAATTGAGTTTCAATTTTAAATTATTAAAGTTAATATTAAAAACCAATTTTTATTTTAAAAATCACATAAAAACATTTTTCTTTAAAAAAAATAATAAAATACATTCTTTAAATGGAAGTAAAATAATAATTAATTTAATTAAATTGAAATGAAATATTACATTTTCTTCTCTATATTCTCTTTTTTACAAGCATTAAATCTTTGGTGAGACCAACGCATTCTTCATGGACATCAATTTCACAAACTCCACACAGTCCCATATATTTCACTTCGTCTTCACAGNGAGACCAACGCATTCTTCATGGACATCAATTTCACAAACTCCACACAGTCCCATATATTTCACTTCGTCTTCACAGCAAATAGCACAATACCAGCTCTCGGTTTTTATTGATGTGATGTATTTCTCTTGAGAACAGTATCAGTTCTTCGTCTAAAGAACTTGAAGGTTGACTTAAGTCTTCTGAGTTATCTGAATCGGATGATGCGCTGC
Organism: Clitarchus hookeri; assembly: GCA_002778355.1. NCBI lineage: Eukaryota > Metazoa > Arthropoda > Insecta > Phasmatodea > Phasmatidae > Clitarchus > Clitarchus hookeri. Next base: position 80,128 of record NQII01007564.1, read on the forward strand.
TGAGATATCTACGATGATGTCGGCTAACAAGGGCCTGTATACCATACGGGCCTGCCAGTGACTGCAAATTATTATCATTATGTTGTTCCTGTAATATGGGAGCTGTTGCAGTTTCGTCAACCATACCGTGTTCGGCAGTGGACGCTCAGTAGCTATGCTCGGTGCAAAGGCCTCTTCTGGGATTACAAGCGGATTGAAGGGGAATATGCCCGTGGCCCTAAACTCACTGGGCATGTTTGACTTCTCCCATGTTGGGGTAATAACATCAGCAAAGTTCAGTCTTGAAATATTTTGTTCTTTGTGTGTATCAAAATACAGGAGTGCATGCTTATCCCAAAAAATCTTAAAACTTCGTAAACAACCTTTGTCTAAACTCGTGGGTTGTGTTTGATGGCAGACTACACAAAATAATGCAATTCTCTTCAGCAACCTCACAGATCGTGTAATCAAATTTGTGAGTCTGCCTCATAAGAATCAGAAGACAAGGCCTGCTTGGCTTTAATCTCGAGAAATGTTACAGAAAGCTCACAAAGCATTCTGTAGACATGCTACATTCTCGGGTCATTACTGTAGCTGATCCTGTGGGCAAATGTTTTCCCCAGGCTGGATTTTTTCTTAACCCAGCAAACAGTGTCATTGGGGGAATGACAGATCCAGAGCAATTTCCACAGGCTACAACTGTAACGCTCTCTCTCCGTTCCTTCGAAACAATATGGGCATGCTTGGACCCTTTATTTTTCAACACCCCGGGATCTTTGTGCAATTGTAACCTACAACCTTTCTTTCTACCATGTTAAATATTTTTCAGGGAAATTTGAAAAAATTGTTTTCAGTATGGAGCTTCTGCAACAATTCGAAGTGGTCCCCAACAATGAATTTGTTAAGCTTCTGAGCTCGGGCAGTGTTTAACCTTTGAGCTTTTCTTTTACAAACTTTATGATTTCTTACCAAGAAGCCCTTCAACCAGTAGCAACCTATATATGTTTTAGTCAACCGGGGGCTGGATCCCATTTTCATGACAATATTTAAAAATATTACATTTGAGCATATTTGATGTAAGTGGATAACCAACATCTGTAAAGGAATTATTCTCCTACAACGTTCCCTCTCTTCCTCAGTTGTAAGGGTTGCCTTAGAGCGCAGTTCGGATTTTACAACTGTATTATTGGCTAGATAATGGCTTAGGGTTGGCCCAGGTACGACATGCCTTTTGCTAGCAGCGTTTACAGATGAGCGCCCACCTCTACAGCATCTACTGCCTCAATGAATTCATATTGTGTCCAAACACCACGCTTTTTCTTTCGAGGTTCGAAGGGATTCATATATGAAGCAAAGGAAACAATGTTTATTTAAGTTTTAATATTTACCTCGGTAAAAGTTGACATTAGAAACACCTATATAAATGTTTTACTGAGAATTGTGGCATCCGAAAATAACATCTCAAATAAATAGTGAAAGAAAACACATAATACATTTTTTTATAGTAAATAATCACTGTCTTCCAAGTGTATTCTGTCGTAGATTTAGGTACTGGTGCGAGAAACAAATTTTTAAAAAAATTTGATTCCTAGAATCTCTATTTGTGAAGGTAAAAACAATAATTTTTAAACCAGGGTAATAAATAAATTTACTTATTAAAGTTAAAACTATAGTAGAATTAATAATAACCAGTGAGGGACATATACTTTTAACCTTTTATTTCACAAACTGTTGCTAATATGGCCAACTGCAGCTATTATGGCCATAGTGTTGCCCATAGCAATAACCTGGGTGACTTTTAAGAAAGTCGTAAACAGTACTCAACCGGTAAAAGAAAAGAAAATGTTGGAACCTTTACATGAAACACCATATAAATCTGTGTATTAATCAGTCAAACAATTGAATTTATCTAATAACACAATATTAGAATTATTGTCAACTTACCAGAGTAAAATAAGAAGCGTTTTCTCTGAACACCATAAATTATAGAAAATGGAGTCTCCCCAGCCGTTGTACTCTCTCACCGAAACTGGCAACTGTCCGAACATCTTAACAGTGTGCTCGGGAGACGACGCCAGCAATACCTATCGGTTTCAGTACGAACTATGTGTGTGCGGTAACTAACTCGACATATTACCAACCTGCCCATATTACCATTACTAAACTTCTGTTCTGATTTTTAGAATTTAAATTTTTTTATTTTTTGCGTTTTTTATAATAATTTCTTGAGTTGGGAAGTGAAGGGAGAGATGAGCCTGGCTAGGGATGGGGCGTTCTAAGCGAGCCCCCCTCCCCCCCCCAGGGACATACATCTTCATCTTTCTTTCAAATGGCTCTACAATATTCTTTCGGGGGCTCGCTATTGCAGTTATATTCTATGGAATATATTTTTTGAAGGAAAACGAGAAATTTTGTTTAAAAAAAATGAAATTCTAAGGGAAATTAGAGAAATTTTGAGGGTAATTTGTTCGCTTTTAAGGGAAAATGTGAGATTTTGAGGGGAAAACGGGGAAAAATCCTGATATCATCCAATATGGCGGATGATTCCTGGCTCCTACTCATGAATCATGTCCCAGAACCGATAAAACTATACTACTCACAGGCAAACATGAGGAAATTTATGCTGTTAATTGTGCGTCAGTGTGGACTCGACATACAAGATGATATTTGAGAAACAATACTCTCATAAAACCAACTAGATTGCGGGTTCATCGTAGCCGTACCTGTCACTGAAGCAACTATTCCCACTTTCTCACGGTCCTCGCATTTTTGTACGGTTTGCTTGACGTCCACCTCCCAAGCTCCGGTCTCCAGACGATCATTCCCTTTGGCGCTACTTTCGTGATTTAGCTGCACCTGGGAATACAGGTGATACCAATATTTACACCACATTTCACATAAAGGTTTTTAAATAGGCTATTATTACACCCTTTTTTGTTTTTGATATGCAATAAAAGGCAGAAGAATTATGATAATGAAGGAAATTTACTTTTGAAGAAAATAATAAAATATGTTATAGGAATAACAAATTTACAAGTTTTTCTAGCAAATATAAAATTGAAACATTATTTATTCCCTAGGCTACTACTCTAAATAATTGCTAATGCTATTATCATGCAATGAAAAATATTTAATGGATCTTTGTTATGCAGTTCTCCTGTTTTAACTTTTTAATTTTAAAGTGACATTTTAAGTTGGAAATAGCTAAAGTTAAACCTTCCCCGCAGATTGACCAAGTGTCGATTTGAAAGAAATTGCAGCACGCCCTTCATACGATTGCAATGCACACTTCAGCTGAAATCACATTTTGTGTTACAGTAACTTTTTAAAATTTGTACGAAGAAATATAATTTGAACTTGTATTATTTATGTAAATAAAGTATGCTGAATTATGTTTTTCAATGATTTGGTATTTTAATGAAGTTATATTTGTCATACTATGAAACCATAAAATACCCTAAAATTTTGTAAAGAAATGTTTTCACCCTTTAAACAAGTTCTCTGTATGAATAATTCTAGTGCATCCCGGGATTAACTTCAACGGGTTATAAAGTAACATAAATGGTTGCTATCTAACTATGATTACACAAGGCAGAATAAACAGACGAAACAGCTTGTGAAAATCGATAAAAATAATAATCACATTCCATCTATAATTTGTAACGACATGAAATGTTACTGTTCTGTAGGGAAGAACACGTAAATAATTTGAAAGGAAAATTCCAAAATAATATTGAAGCATTCCTCAAAATGTATTTATTATTCTTCTGTTCAAAGAGTAACACCGAGGTTGTAAAAAAACACAGTCCTTTGTTGCAACATCTGACATCACCACTTGGAGTTGCTGGCCTCGTATAACAAGACAGTTTCGAGTTCTGTTATTAAACATCTCCATTGTGTGGCGCGTGGCACCTGTTCTTTATGACGTCACATTAGTTTACTGTTTTTATTGGGACAAGCAACTCGCCCCATAGCAAAATTATTCCTAGTTGTAAAATATTGTTATTCCCGTCTGTAAATTTTATACAAATATTTTTTGTATCGGTACTAATCTGAGCAAATCCATGGGATACATCGTTTTCCAAATTATATTTATATTGTTTGTTTATTTAATATTTGTCACNTTTATTATTCTTCTGTTCAAAGAGTAACACCGAAGTTGTAAAAAAACACAGTCCTTTGTTGCAACATCTGACATCGCCACTTGGAGTTGCTGGCCTCGTATAACAAGACAGTTCCGAGTTCTGTTAGTAAACATCTCCATTGTGTGGCGCGTGGCAGCTGTTCTTTATGACGTCACATTAGTTTACTGTTTTTATTGGGACAAGCAACTCGCCCCATAACAAAATTATTCCTAGTTGTAAAATATTGTTATTCCCGTCTGTAAATTTTATACAAATATTTTTTGTATCGGTGCNGTAAAATATTGTTATTCCCGTCTGTAAATTTTATACAAATATTTTTTGTATCGGTGCTAATCTGAGCAAATCCATGGGATACATCGTTTTCCAAATTATATTTATATTGTTTGTTTATTTAATATTTGTCACACAGTTGAAAACATTAAATTATAATAAATACTATAAAAACACTTAATGCGTAAGAAAATATAATTTACGTAGTGGTTATTATTCAATAATAACTAAAACGTTTCCGCAGTGTGTGACAAACTATCAATTTTATATCAATGTACGAATCTAGTGAATTGTAAGAATTTGAGTGAATCAAAAGTCTCAATAGAAAATGCAAGCGAAATTTTTGATTGTATAGTGCCAAAAGAGTTGTAACTTATCTAGCATGGAAAGGATGAACAATACATTTAATATACGAATATATATAAGAACTCTACCAGTGATGTTATAAAATGACAATAAACATTATCAATATTATTCCATAGAGAATTATGAANATATATAAGAACTCTACCAGTGATGTTATAAAATGACAATAAACATTATCAATATTATTCCATAGAGAATTATGAATTTTACTGCGTGAACTAATGCATTATTTGGCGCATTTTTACAATACTATAATAACGTATTTTGACTGTAACCTAGATGTAGATATATGGCATAGGTGTGTTCAGTCCACTAGAGTTCGAAATTACTACGTGAATGAATATTTCTAACAGAAATGCTTCGTCTCATATACGCCATACCTACAACGGGTTTGAAGAAAAAAAAGTAAATCAACATTACGTAATATATTTTGTCGAAAACAAAAACTCAGGTTATTGCTTACTATGAAATCTCAGAAAGAAAATGTATTATGTTATATTCAGTATAAATGGTACCTGATTTCCTATGATTTTACCTATTTCACATATCATACGAGAAAATATAAATCCAGGATACCGTAAAAATGGTTTTCGATACATAATAAACAAAGCAGTAATTTACTACAGCTCGAGTTTAAACAGACGGTTACTATAGTGNAAAATGGTTTTCGATACATAATAAACAAAGCAGTAATTTACTACAGCTCGAGTTTAAACAGACGGTTACTATAGTGCTTTGCTGTATGCGCAAATTAATTGATGTAAACATATTAAAATCAATATGAGCGAAAAGTATTTTCTCAAAATATTCCGTTTCTGAAATGACATAAATAGTGCCTCGTTATCATATACCTCCGCCGCAAATAAGCTTCACGGAGATGCAGAAAGCCAGATCAACCAGCAAGGTGGAAGCCTAACTGGAAGGGATAAGAGAATAAGTGACTTTTAACGTATACGAGGAAAAACCGCATTCATTATTGTTTCATATATTACAAATCGCAATTAACCATTTTTATATTTGGATCGTTGAACAATTGCCAGATTTTTTCCAAAGGCATGGGTTCGAATACAAAATAAGTGGTTAATTTTACAAAAATATTTGACACGAGTCAGGCCGGTTGAATTGTCTTCATATTATATTTCAGTAAAAGTGAACTAACATAAGTGTTCAGGAGACTAAAACCGGAAGATTATACAAAATTAAATATTATCAGTTTTACAGATATCTAGTATCCAAATATAATGTTTCCCAGTAAACCTTCCTATTAGCAAAATATATCTAAATGAGAAATGTTACGTCTCATGATCTGTTATTTGGTACCACATTCTGGCAACCGAAATATTTTACTCAAGTCGTTTCAATAATAAAATTCACATCATTTNTCTGTTATTTGGTACCACATTCTGGCAACCGAAATATTTTACTCAAGTCGTTTCAATAATAAAATTCACATCATTTCCAAACAAAAAGTTTACGTAAAGAAGTTCTGGAACCTCATTAACACATATAGGGTAGTGAGTTTGCTGGGGTATTAAAACATAACGGCATTTTATTTAGTATCTGCAAGTTCGGAAAGGCAGATACATCAGATATTCGGGTGAGTCGGGCATCACGGGACTAATAACGTGCAGTGCCAATAAATGCATATTAAAATATAGTTTGTAAATGAATTCTGCTCGATGGAGGAACGAATAAGTCAGAATTATTCTTTCCTGTACAGGAGCTTGGAGTTCTTTATAATCCCTTGGCCCATGGGCTGTAATTTACTTATCATGTTGGGAGGAAGAAAAAAATTTCTCATGGTCGAGTTCAGGCAACGCGGTGTGGACAGACACTTGTCGAGGATAACACAATTTTTCTGTTCCCTAACTTCATTTGTCGGTTGAGACCCTTCTGCCAATCAGTGAAAATATCCCGCATCACCCAAGATTTATTACTGTTTTTGTAGTTTACCGGCAAAGTCTTGACACCTTTAAAAGAAAGTGGAGTTTTGTATTTCCCGAAAAGCAATAAGAGTAATTTTTTGGTCCTATTCAGTTTGGCACCAAGAATTAGTGTTGTGTGTTCCTTACTAAATTTACCTCCATGAAATTGATCACCCTTAAATGTATACGTTGCAGTGGTGAGACATTTGTAAAACAAAGAAGTTTCGTCGGCATTGAACACGTCGTTAGGATTGTAATTAGACCAAATAGACGGTAAAACGGAAATCAATTGATTGGAAACATCGGCATTAACATCGTTTCTCTCGCCACAAATTTTTTTAAATACTAGGCCATTTCTGTTTTGAAACATTCTAGCCAACCATTGCTTCAAGTGAAGTTGGTGATGTGTATATGTTCATCAAAATCATGAACCTTATGTTTAATTAAACTCCACGCACCACAATGTTGTCAGCTCAGCAGAATTTGATCCATTTGACCAGGCACAGCTCTAGTTCGGGGAATTCTCCAACTTGTGCCCATTGGTGCACTCAGATTCTACTGTCGTTTTTTCCTTATTCAAAATTCGAACAGTAGATAACGGTACTCCAGAGTCCTTAGACACGTACGCAAACGACTTCCAACTTTCTATGTCATAAATTAATTTCAGTTTCATCACTGGCCGTGAGCACAACTCCTTTCTCTTAGGAGACATGATGGCAACCAACTGGTTCATTTCGCAGACACACGATATTGGTTTATCATGTGCTCATTGTTGTTGCGTTTGGATATTTCTCACTAGTAGAGGTAATGAGGCGATGTTTTCTCATGAATGGAATAGAAAACTCAAGAAAAGAATCAGTATATTTTCTCAGAAATACAGGTAACTGCTTTTTCAAGAAGACAGGAAAAAGGTGAAAAAATGAAGGGTCAGAATTTTCTACCTTTTTCATGGCTTCCTGAGAGACATGTTACCTCTATTTGTGATAAAATATGCCAATACTTTTCTTGAGCTCTCACCTGTGTTTGTGTGAAATGAGCCAGTTGCCGCCATGCCTCCTAAGAGAAAGGTGTTGTGCCTCACTGCCAGTGATAAACTAAAATTAATTTATGACAACGAAAGTTGGAAGTCGTTTGCGGATAAGCTTCCTTTACTTCAAACGATCGGAATACGTCACAATGAAATACACTAGTCATGGTGTAGCCGGCTTACGTGAAGGTGTTACTTGTAACGTGTTACGTGAAACGTGAAAAGTCATTAACAACACGACTTACTCTGTAAACGCTCTCACCAGTGCATTCCAGTGACCGGTGTGGTTCCTGCTGCTGCTGATAGTGAAGTGTATGTCTGCCGGCAGTGAAGATGAGCACTGGGGGCTGGAATCACATGACGTCACCGTCAGCAACCCGAGCAGCCACACGCCGTGGATCACTACTCCGGCCATCTTGTTCTCCTGCCGTCACTCACCAATCACAATCCTGTTACACAATCATGTATGTCTTTATGCTTATTGCCCACTGAAGCTTAAATACACTTTCACACTACACGCTTACATTGAATTTCTAGGGCGTAGTCTTTGAAACAGATAATACTATTAGTTACAGTTATTTAACATTTACCCTTCACTGTCTTTGTGACCGAATTAAAAATTAATAGTTCCTTATCTTCACACGTTAATTAATGTTTTAGAGCCCAAGGTGCCGAAAATGAATTTTAATAGCTATATTTTAAGTATATCTTACGTTTTTGTGATGTACAAATATAAAATTTTAATCACATGATAATCCAAAATTGGGGCAATTAAGTATACAAAATTAACTATGGGAACTGTAGCAATTTCAAATTTATACTTAATGTTACATAGTTAACAGTTGGTTACAGTTCAAAATAATTATTCGAAACTCAAGAGTAAAACAGAAAAGTTCCATAAAAATTTATAGTGTGGTTCGTGCACATCTTCATGATAAATGTTAAAATAAAAGTGAGCAGAGATCAAGCGCTAATAACAGGCCAACAAAGTATTGGGACTGAAAAATGTGTTTTATTTGTGTTCCAATGATTTCAGACACACTTCATCAAAAGTCAAATCACTGTGTTCGAAATACTTCTACAGATTAGTTTAGGACAAGATACAGAGTTCGAAATAACTGTGCTAACGAAAAAAGTTACTGGACAATATTAATAATTTATTTGGTACTTTTTCTCAAAACACTTAAAATATTTATTCACTTATACAGCCTTACACTAGAGGATTTGTAGACCACAGGGGAAATACCTAATAAATCACATTTTGCTCATTTTACAGCAGTGCAATATTTAGTTTAAAAACTGTTAAGTTATTCCCCTCCATGCAATTATTTAAGATGAATGTATCAAAGCAGATAAATGACATAAAAACCGTAAATCGAAAAAAAATTGTACTTGTAAGGTTTTTCCTCTGTGATATACAGTTGTTTCATAGCTACAGACGCTAAGAGCTATACATGTCGTATTACAAATATTTTTATATTTGATTAATTTCTGTGTCACATTATTGATTCACGTCTACTAGTCACTGAGAACTTCCCAGATTTCAGTTGTTAACGCCGCGAAATGATATACGTTGTGTAAAAAGAAATACAGTTGGTTCTCAATAACCTTATGTACTAAGGTCTTACACGAGGTCATACTATGTACTACATTTTCATAGTGACACATAGTATGTTAAGGAAGTGAAAGCGAATGTTAAATATTATTATTTCTCGTCCAAATTAGGCGGTACATAATAATAGGTTAAATTGTACCATCCGATAATGTAAGATAACTGAATACAGCTGTGTGGGCAATTAATGACGAATTCTTACGTTCCCAATCGACTATTAGGAAAANAACGTTGCCAATCGACTATTAGGAAAATTTTAATTTCAAACTTTATATATTTTTTATTTATAATAAAACATAAATTTAAGAGTACATAAATTTGTAAATTCTGCTTAATTTTAAAACACCACGTGAGTACACAGATCTCTGAAACTGCATGAAAATGAAATTTTTTCAAAAACAATACACAAATTTTGTATTTTTTATCAGTTTCCCTACTCCATAGGTATTTGTTCTTTTGCGTCTCTGCTGAAGTTATTTACACAGACTAATAAAACTATTTAAGAATTTTTTAANTAAATTTGTAAATTCTGCTTAATTTTAAAACACCACGTGAGTACACAGATCTCTGAAACTGCATGAAAATGAAATATTTTCAAAAAACAATAAACAAATTTTGTATTTTCTATCAGTTTCCCTACCCCATAGGTATTTGTTCTTTTGCGTCTCTGCTGAAGTTATTTACACAGACTAATAAAACTATTTAAGAATTTTTTAAAAGAGTTAACATTAATAAATCGTATAAAAAATAATAATTTTCTCATTAGTGACTTACATTTTATACACAAATGTGTGAAATACTTTGATTACCTTCTAATTATGTCCGTTTGGTTGTCTAGAGTGACTTGAAGCAAACAAAACAAACATACCTGTAACGTGAGGTGTTCCTATTTGTAGACGTGCGAGATCTGTTGAGAGATTCAATTCTACTATAGTTGATCGACAAGTGGCATGTGGATTATCACATATGGCANAGACATGTTACCTCTATTTGTGAGAAAATATGGCAATGCTTTTCTTCGGCTCTCACCTGTTAGTGTGTGAAATGAGCCAGTTGCCACCATGCCTCCTAAGAGAAAGGTGTTGTGCCTCACTGCCAGTGATAACCTAAAATTAATTTATGACATCGAAAACTTTCCTTTACTTGAAACGATCGGAATACGTCACAATGAAATACATCAGTAATGGTGTAGCCGGCTTACGTGAAGGTGTTACTTGTAACGTGTTACGTGAAACGTGAAGTCATTGACAACACGACTTACTCTGTAAACGCTCTCACCAGTGCATTCCAGTGACCGGTGTGGTTCCTGCTGCTGCTGATAGTGAAGTGTATGTCTGCCGGCAGTGAAGATGAGCACTGGGGGCTGGACTCACATGACGTCACCGTCAGCAACCCGAGCAGCCACACGCCGTGGATCACTACTCCGGCCATCTTGTTCTCCTGCCGTCACTCACCAATCACAATCACGTTACACACTCATGTATGTCTTTATGCTTATTGTCCACTGAAGCTTAAATACACTTTCACACTACACGCTTACACTGAATTTGTAGGGCGTAGTCTTTGAAACAGATCATGCTATTAGCTACAGTTATTTAACATTTACCCTTCACTGTATTTGTGACCAAATTAAAAATTAATAATTCCGTATCTTCACATGTTATATGATGCCGAAATGAATTTTAATAGCTATATTTTAAGTATATCTTACGTTTTTGTGATGTACAAATATAAAATTTTAATCACAT
>NQII01007565.1:4266-27606 GCA_002778355.1 Clitarchus hookeri
CATTTGCCTCTCTCCCTGAATTGTTGCGGTTTAAATGCCGATGAAGGTGATTGAGGTGAGCATGGAGTAGCACCGGAACAAATTGACACAAAAATTAAGATACTGCTGTGTTAACAGAAGTATAAAACGCTCGTAATTCAATACTCATTTAGTAAACACACACGTCGTAAACGGAGGGTGATCTTTCAAATGCTTGATTCAAACCGTGTGAAGAAACCGGGAATAGACTAAAAGAGCTTGTAGACCCGTAAGAGCGAGTGAAGGACTTAATGTGGTTCAACACACTCCTCTGCCCCCCCCCTCTTCCCATCCTTTTTAACGACGGTGCAAATCATTGCTAATTATGCAGGTCCGATCGTGACCGGGGTACACAATCGCAGATGATACCGCATCGCAGCATCTAGGCGTTCCAGTTTCCCCAGGCCCGCTGGGGCTAATGATCCACACGTACTACGTGCATGCACGTACTGCATATAGTCTATGCGCGTTTTCTTCACACTACTAGAATCAAACACTTGAAAAATCATCCCGTGTATGACGTCTTAAGTTATTTCCTAAATATGTTATTCATCACAAGCCCTTTATACTTCTGTTAACATTAAAGCATCTCATTCATTTTCATTAAATTATGGTATTTCATTTATAGTATGTACGAATAAACAGTGAGAAAATATGTGTTTGGTAACGCCTGGTAAGAAATAGTTCTAAGGCGAAATATTATTACAACTGAGAACGGACGTATTCGGCGCGTTGTTCTTTGGTGTAATTTTCTTGACTTAGTTAAGCTTACCATTTTGTATTTTATCAGTTTTTAGTACTTAGTATCGTCCAATTCGGACGCCGTCGATAGTCACTTGTTCAAAAATGGTTTTTGCGAATTGGTAATTTAGTATTTTAGAAAGTTTCGTTACATACTAAATACTAAAATACTAAATACGTCATTATTTTAGTCGACTAATTGTGGTCACGTAACATTTTAGTAACTAAAAGTGTATATTCGAACACTGCCTTAGTTTGACCGAGGGGCAGGAGGGTATCAGGGAAGTAGAACTTAAGCAGTGCATCATAAAAGTGCGAAATAACTGTAAATGGATTATATCAAGTTCGCATGCTTCGNGGAAGTAGAACTTAAGCAGTGCATCATAAAAGTGCGAAATAACTGTAAATGGATTATATCAAGTTCGCATGCTTCGTTCAATGTTAACCGTATGCCAGTTCAGTTATGTGCATTTCTCCGCCACCGAATTAGTTAATTACTTAATGAATTCCTAAAAATAAAAAGGCCTTGGAAATGGTTTATTAAATTGCAGAGTTTTTAATATGAATAAATTTTCACTCTCCATATGTATTGTTCTGTTTGTAAAANAAATGGTTTATTAAATTGCAGAGTTTTTAATATGAATAAATTTTCACTCTCCATATGTATTGTTCTGTTTGTAAAAAACTTTATGAAATATCTTGAGCTATTATCTTCATGTGATATGCCTGGGCGTTCCCTAATAACTCTAAAATTAATTTTAACAAGTTCTATATCTCAGGGCTATTCGAGCCCACCAAAGAAAAACAATTTAAAATAAGTAAAATTATAAGATTGTATGTTTGTATCAAAATACACGTAAGCACCGCCATCCCTCCCAATCCCATTGTATTTTCCTAAAACCAATAATAAACCCATTTAAAAATGAAGGTATGACAATGGTTATCAGACACCCTTCCCTTCACCCTTAGTTCTTTAATTATACCTAACTGAGCCCCTATCTTATATATTCACAATCAGCCCCCATCATATTCTATATAACGCTTCACGCCTAACAAAATTTTACTCGGTAATTATACCTAACTGAGCCCCTATCTTATATATTCACAATCAGCCCCCATCATATTCTATATAACGCTTCACGCCTAACAAAATTTTACTCGGTAATTATACCTAACTGAGCCCCTATCTTATATATTCACAATCAGCCCCCATCATATTCTATATAACGCTTCACGCCTAACAAAATTTTACTCGGTAATTATACCTAACTGAGCCCCTATCTTATATATTCACAATCAGCCCCCATCATATTCTATATAACGCTTCACGCCTAACAAAATTTTACTCGGGACTGAATATTCCCATTTTCGATTTTGCTAATCAATAGGGCACGTAAAAATCATACGAACTTTGATGTAAATTAAGTATTTTCAACACAGGGATGAAACTTTTAAAATTAATATTTTAAAGATGTATCAACTCGCCGTTAGAACCAACAATACGAACTGATGAAAGCTATTACGATAAAATTTAATTCACTTAACACATGGTATTCGCACATTTGCTTTTGGAACAAATTCCCAAAATCAAACGTTACAGTAGGCCTAACATTACCGCCACATTTCAATACCGTACTTTCAATTCAGGACTCCCAAATTTCATAACAAAAATCTTAAATCCATTGTACACGGAAAATGCTTTGTAAACAATTTAAAACCAAGCAGTACGTCAATTGAGATATTTAAAAGTACTAATGAATTTGAATGTTACAACCTGGCTACGAATATTTTTAACGTGATATAGTAGAAAAATAAAAAATATATATGTTGTCAGCACACCGCCGGTTTCAGAAACATAAAAAAAAACGGTTGGTATTTGCGACAGACCGCCGCGCGATTCAATCGAGCTGGCAACGGTACAATGTCACGCCATCCTGACGTCACCAGAACGTCATGGCGTGTGTGTGTTTGTGTGTGCGCGCGTCGCGAGAAGAGCACGGCAGTCGTTATGACACGGGGACAGAACAAACGCTCCTGTTAAATACTGTATTAAATTTTTCAAGCGACACAGGGGGGGAAAGTTACTCACTGTCGGAATCCTGGCCCTGCGATACTCCCAAAGCGCACAGCGTCGAAACCAGAACCAAACGCCACCACATTCGAAGCGACGGGGGCCAGACGAACCTGCCACAGGCGGGAGGTCCCATAACCGCGCACACGTTGCAAACAATCGGCGCCGCTAGCCTACGACGAAATTAAAAATATGGAAGCTTTCGCGAAACCGTTCCGTCAACGTTTACAACCGGCAAGCTTCTATCTAGGGGGGGGAAGTATGACTGGGAGGTGTGCGTCGAGCGGAGGTTGTGGGCAAGCGAAATGCTTTGGCGGAACCGGCTTGCTCGACCGGCCGACGCGAACGCACACGTGCACACACACTCTCCTGCCCGAACCCTGGCGCGAACTGGCCTGGGGTTCGTTCGTCTCGGCGAAACAAGACTTCGGAGGCCGCGCGCGCATGCGCAGCTCGGCGCGATCGATAGGAGTTCTTTCTGTGTGAGGGAGGGGAGGCGGCGCGCAGGTTCCAGCCCCGAACACATTTCCCCTCACTTCGCCGCCCGTAACAGGTGATCCGGCCGTAAATGACGCTGCGCCGAAATTGGGGTCTGGATTTTTTTTTGAAATCATTTCCTCCAGCAGCGTGTACGCACGATTCTCGAACGAGGGACATCCTTCGAGTTACGCATTAAAAAAAAAAATTAAATATAGGAACAGTTTATTGGAAAGAGCTATGCGTGGGAGAAGAGATTTGGGCGGCTCTTAAAAGCGAGGTCTTGAGAGACGATGGCGGTGAAGCGAGGTGAGTGTGGAGCAGCGCCGGAATGAAGTGGAGGGGGAAGTGGGAGATCCCCGAGAAAACCCGCCTACCAGCGGAATCGTCCGGCACGATTCCCAAATGCGAATATCCGAGAGCGACCCCGCCTGGAATCGAACCCGTTTTGCCCAGGCGGGAGGCGAGTAGTCTAACCACTACACCACCGCAGACCGGCTAACAGTGGTGCAGCAACAATATAGTCGAAGGGGGGTGGGGGGATTTACTTCTCTCCCTGAATTGTTGTAGGAGCGGCAAAGAAATTACGGACGTTTTCTTACACAGAAAAGAGTCTAATGTTGCTGCAACAAAAATATTACTGTTGAGGCATTTCTTTAAGCGTTTGTGTTGTAGTAACATTAATAATATTGTGACGTTGTTTCTTAATGTTAACCATTTACAAATTCTTACATTCCTACAATGCAAACATACTGTTTGAAGTGTTAATGTTAGCAAGCCCGCTAAGTAATGTCGCCGCAACCGAAAGTTGTATTATGCTAAAATTAACAGGAAGAACAAAACATTATTTGTTACTGCGACGTTAAAGAAATGTCCAACCAGCACAAAGTTACATCGTCTTGGCGTTGTAAAAATGGCGGATAGTAGCGAACAGCGATGACCTCGTAAAATGAAGCCACTGTACATAAATTTCAAAGCAGAGTATGAGAGCTAAATGTGGTTTAGATCAGTTCTCGAGCCTTGCTAAGCAGTTTGCACGTGCCCATTGTGCATATATTTATAGAACAAAATATTTCTACCTGCCGAAAGAGAACTGCAGATTGTTGTCATGTTGTATTTATAAATACTTACAATGCGAAACTTAGTCAGACTTGTTAAGATTAGGTATTTGTGAGGACGTCGGGTTCCGTGAAGCTGAGAACGTTTAGCATTCACGCCGCGTAGTACTTACTATTCGATCCCCCTCCCTTCTGTAATTTTTTTATCGTTGGTAATATTTTTTTTTCTGACAAAATAATAGTACCTTATTTATTTTATATCGGAAATGTTTTTTGAAGCAACAAATTAAAATAAAATTTTCAACACAAAGTTAACATCAGTTCAGCACAAAATTAGTTTTACCGCAACATAAACACCACCTTAAAGTGGACAATACAGAAATGATATAATGTTGGTACGTTATTATTTTAATGTTACATTAACATAATAACCTAACAGTATATTNGACAATACAGAAATGATATAATGTTGGTACGTTATTATTTTAATGTTACATTAACATAATAACCTAACAGTATATTACATTAACAGTAACATCAGTTACTGATGGTTCACAGGTAACAAAAAAAATGCTGTTGTAGTAACTTTAATACTTTTGTACAATGGCGGTTAGTAGTGGACAGCGATAACATCGTCAAATGAAATCACCGTATTTAAATTTTAAACCACAATATGAATACTGAACGTAGCCTAGACCATCCCTCAAACCTTGCAAAGCAGTTAACGTCTGCAAAACATGTATATATTTCTAGAGCATAGAGTATATCCACATAACGAAAGAGAACTGCAGTTTGTCGTTTAAATTCTATTCAATATTCGTTATGGAGCGCTCAGATATTTTATGCAATTCCTCTAGGGGTTTAATGGGCCGCATTTGCTATGGCGCATTTATTACCGTGATAACTGTCGTGCCAGGCGTGGAATTGAACACGTCAAACCGTACAGAGCTGCCTAGTGTGGTATAAGTGCCAGACATGTAGACCACTCGCACAGCCTGTACACACACGTTTTATACTGCATGCGGTATCTGACAAGTAGTTAGATGTTTGCTCGCAAAAGAATGGCCTGACAGTGTTGCATTATGGGAATGCTACTTTAAATTGTCGACATGTCGTTTGTCAAAAGTAACACTTATTTACACGCTAATAACACAGTATTGCTACATGTACCTTTTTTAGTTTGTGCGTTTAATGTATCGTCGAAAGCGAGGCCATTAGACACAGGAGCATACAACCAGGCACTTGAAAGGAACCGAGGAAGGATTCGACCATGGACTTTATTAAGGAAACATCCCAGCGTTTTCCTTGAGTGACTTCGGGAAACCATGGTAAACCGATTTCTGGATGGCCTGACCCGGATTCGAACCCGCGTCCTTCCGAATGCGAGTCTAACGTGTAACTGTTGCCCCACTTCGCTCGGTTCCTGGTTTGTTAATGACGGGAGATTTTTATACGAACCGCCAGGACTCGTAAACGTTTGATGCTTGTTTATTCAACAGTATGACCTAGGTAACACACAGGACCTCTAGTCGCCACTGCCTAGGACCACCGCTTTCGTACACAACGCACATACATAAAGCTTGAGCTGCAGGGATACATGTCCACGCGCATAAACAATAGTCTTTACATAACACAGCAGCGACAGCAATACGGTTCCTGGCACGTATGCAATACCAATACTTCGTGTAGGTAATCTCACACGGACTGTTGCCAGGAACACGTTGTCGGATGTCGTATCGTAAGCTCTTTAATGCGAGATAATAGTTTTTTTACGGTAAGTAATAAATGTTTTCCAACACTATCTGTGCAGTGGAAAAAGCAACTTACAATACACGCATGTACGACGTATTGCCTACGTACGAGACACTGTAGCGCTGCAGCGGAAACTAGCAGAATCGCTGTGTGCGTTTTGAAAGAAAACGGCGGGTCCTAAGTAGTTGCAACACGGGGACCATTTTTGTTTCATATGTCACACTGCTCAATAAACCAGCGTCAAACGCTCATAATTCCCGACGATAACGAAGTTGCCGACAATAAGAGGGTGGCCATCCCTGTTATTTTCATAATGGGAAGTGTTATTAATGTGAATTTGCTCTCATGTTGAGGATCCCGATATCATAAAACAATGTCCGTGAGTTGTACTTTCATCTCACCTGGTTTCCGATATTTCGCAGAAATACATTCAACAATCTCGATTTTCGGGGACTTATTTCGCCCTTAATATTCAGTTTAGGTACAAAGTGTCATATTTATTTGCCACTTGATTTTGCTTAACGAATCACTTCATGACGTTTGTCCGTCGAATTCAGCCCCATTCTGTATATCTGTTAATTTATCAATCGACTGACAGCCAGGAGCTAGTATTTGTAAAAGTGGACTTCATTTACCTATTTTGACTTTCATTTACAAGAATACAAAGGAATTTCTCAAGGCTTCCAAGGTTATAGACTGAATAATTGAACTACATACTTTGCGTGGTAACACACTATTAAGGTGTTAATGAGTACTCTTGGCACAAATTCACAATTATTTTTTACGAAACCTTCATAGGGCTTGTTATATAAAATATGTAATTTTTTAAGGTGTCATTTAGTACTGATCATAATGCAATATTGCTCTTTATTGACTTATGATAGTTAAAATTTAATAGTCTTTATGAGTTTTGAAAGTAACCAAAATCCCATGTTACAACCTAAATAGCTAGTCCACTGATTTTCTTTACATACTAATTCTTCGAACACACCAAAGATTAACACATGAGGAAATAAAGAAACACTTCAAGATAATGTAATAAGACAGAAATAGAATGCTCTAACAGCAAAATAATCTGAATGCTGCAACTTAGTATTTGAATACACCTGTGAAAGCAATAAACTTGTCTCTAGGTTTCGGAAACAGTGATAATGTTCTATCCTAAAACTTACATCTAATAAGCCATACGCACAATGACACGTATGGCTTACCAAGGATTCGAACACAGCACAGCAGCTCGCAGTGAGACGACTGCACTTAGTGACGTCGGCAACTAAATTCACCATACACAATAACAAAATTATAACGAATATTTCTGCAGTACTTAAGCAAGCGAGTATAGCACCAGACGTTTTTTCCGGTTCAAAAATACGGCCATACAGTCACCCGTTTCTTCTATGTTATTTAGTTCGCTTTTCCGCCCTCCCCCACTACCCCTCACAATTTGTGTTCTTGTCCTGGATATATCAGAGTACGGAGTGGCCTTTTTATCCCGGCACTTTAATATTCTTCTTTCAGCCGTAAGCAAGAACAGCTCGCTGACATGCCGACAATATGTTCGTCGCGCAACACGGGAGTGAAGAAAAGGGGAGATTGAAAAAGTGATACGTTATTTACGCTCGGAATTTAGCTCTTGAAGCACGCAGAAAAGAGAGAGAAGGAGAGAGTCATACGAGGACGTAACACAAAAGAAAACCAAAAGAGAGAATCTTAGCACCCTATACTTGCAAGCTGGGGCGGTAAAAAGACGCAGTCGCCAAGAAGATTGAAAGCAGCGCCTAAACGACAGGAACGCCCATACCCCCGTGTCATCAGATGTACCAATTTACTCGCCGAGTACATAAAAAGGCCAAGAAGCACACCCCTGTAAGCCCAGCCAGCTGTAAATCTTAACCTATCACGTGCAGGAGACATCAAGTGTGGGGGTTGTTCGAAAAGCTATACACACGGCCAGTAATAGTTCAATCTCTATCCCTGCAATAAATTCTATTATCGTCGCCAGTTTATGAACTCTCGTGAAAACTCGCCCTCATAAATGTCTCCGTGTAATACGTTCGCCAGAAAAAAACCATCAATGAATATCTTATAACGAGGCCTTTCAGGATTCTGATGTGCCATTTAATAATTTATATCACTGATAAAGTTAAAGACGTTATAAATATAATTTGTAACTCCTAGGTATTACATATTTTGTAAACTAACTATACTTATACGTTAGAAAATCGGCAAATTCATTTCAGTCATATTATAATGGGAAATATTGCACTATATATACTATGGCTTGTATTGTTATACGTTAAATTAACGTCAAGTGCAGTTGTTCGTATATTACTATATTAGGTGGAATATATACAAATATAAAGTCAATAAATAAATTAAAGTGACATTCGTTTAGTCGTAATATAAAAATTTATCCCCTTTCAGTTGACTCCACCGCATTTCAGTCAACGTTAAAGTGGTTAAGATTTGGTCAACACCAGCATGTTTTCCAAATGTACAAATGGCCATGATTAATAATAATAAAAAAAAAGACTACTTACAGCGTCTTAGATGTAACGGTAATTTTAAAACTTGACGAAGGCCATAACGTTGATCATATGCAACTGCGAGTGTCAGAAACATCAGATAAAAAAATTATAAGTGTTTTCTTATAAACAAAGTGTAGTCCAATATTGATTTACGAGGTCAAAAAGGCCACGAACATTTTCATTCTATTCCAGTAATTTGACGCGCATTGCAAATCTTTACTTCCTTTTATGCATCGAGGCTAACCAGGATGTGAATTCAAAAGTGTGAGGTATTGAGAACGCTTGAAGGAAGCTACACCAACATTTGCTTGGATGAAGAATGGAAAAACCCTTGGGCAGACGGCCATCGGCGATGCTCCTTGGGCAGACCGCCATCGGCGATGCTCCTTGTGCAGACGGCCATCGGCGATGCTCCTTGGGCAGACCACCATCGGCGATGCTCCTTGGGCAGACCGCCATCGGCGATGCTCCCTGGGCAGACCGCCATCGGCGATGCTCCTTGAGCAGACCGCAATCGGCTATGCTCCTTGGGTTTTTGCGTCCTCCATTTTTAATGTTTCCCCATCACCATCGTTTGCTGTAGGCGGTCACTTTAATTTCCACCACTAGTCGTCTGCTGTAGTCGGCCATCTTTGATTCCCGAATCCGCTACCAGAGTGTGCCAGGCAAGCTTTAATTCTTGCGCCTGCTACCAGGCTGCTGCTGTAGGCAGCCATCTTTAATTCTCGCACCGGCCACCTGAGTGTTTGAAGTTCTACAGTTCGCAGCTAGGAGCGCTGGTGTCGGCGCGGCCATTTTGTGCATGTGCGTTGGTTCACTTGTCGCCTGCAGGTGCGTGCTAGCATCGGGTAGGCGAGTTAAAATGGTGGTCGCCAGGAGTGCTGGGAATTATTTTTAGTTGCTAGGAGTTTCATAAATTAAAAAACCCCTGGGGGGCATGCAGGATCGTTCCTGTAACATTTGGGTCGCCAGTCGGGTGTCTTGACTACATGATCTCTGCCACATCTAGGAGAAGATGATGTTTCACGAAGAATTCATATATAGTTATTACCATCCTGGCATTTGGTCATTCCCCGACATTATATATATATATATATATATAAATCGCCATTGCATGGTTAGGAGAACAAATATATTAAATACTCCCATCGGCCTACGCACTCTCCACCCAATAAACATATCATCATACAATAAAATACTGCAGGAATCATGTGTGCACATAAACAATTACTATATGTTTAAATTATATATATGTATTTATATATATATATATATATACAAATTAATAGTGCGAAAAAAATACAGTCATTCTAACATCCAGAAAAAATTAAATTTTTATATACATAAAAACGTTTGGTCAGGTCGCTCCTATAAATTAATGTTATATGCATCCATACAGAAAAAAATAACATTCGCATCTCTGTCTCTCAAAATTTTCTGGGAATTCGAGCATGCATGCACATTACTGTACATTCTACTTGTCTGTGCGTGGTACAGGGCGTAGCTGCCACTCGCGGGCGGGAAAAATGTACTTCCTATCGTTCCGTAACAACTAGCAGAAGGATAAAAAACACTAATTAAAATAAAACGTCTTTGTCAGCAGGAGCGTGGTCGCTCTTTCACCAATAAAAATACCGTCCACGTCATGCAATTATGGTGCAATACCTATACACCGGGTGATTAAAAGAGCACCCATATCATTCTTTTTACTCGGAAATAACGTGACACTAGGGGTTCGCGAAAAAACTGTGATAACTATACCCTATATAAAACATCGATTGGTAGTAATCCCATCCCCCCGAACATACCGGAGGTAGGGGTATGGGATGTGAGCTTTGAAATTGCAGATGTCAATGTGGGTCGTATAAGCGAGTCATCAGTATGTCCATCACGTTATATTTCAATGCACCCTTGTTCATGAGCGAAATGTGTTTCGTGCAGTAATCGCTATTAATCGCTCTTTAACAGTCGACATTTCAGTATGTATAGAACTATCTATAATTATCTCCTCACATGTTTTGTGTTACATTCGACTAAAAATTTTACCGATTAGCACGACTTGACGTATACGAGCATGCGTCTTGTTGATTGGAAATTGAAGCTAGGTTAGCTTAGCTAGTGTAACGGATAATGTTAAAGATTATTTTACGTAAAGTTATTTTTCTGCTAATCACTATATAATTTTGTGTTTAATATCCTCAATAACCACCTACTCATTTTTAATGTTTATAACATTTTAATTTTATGACATTTGAGGGATAATCAAGGTTTTAAGTATTTTCTTTGGAGTTGAAATATCTCCTTGGTGTTGTTTTCTATTGAGTTTTATTTTATAAGAAATTAATAAATGGCTATTGCAAAACATATTTTTTTTTTCTGTTTAATCTTCTGTGATTTACATTTTCCAGGTAAGAAAATATTGCAAGGGAGGTGGTATTCCAAAAGTAAATTTTATATTTAAAAATTATTTGTTAGTAATTTGCAAGAGCAGTATAATTGTGTTCTGTTTCAGAATGTTTAATTAAATAACTTTAATTTATAATTAATTATTAAGGGTCACTACTACTAATTCACATTAATTCTTCTGTGAAATTTGTAGCATTTCATGTTTGTGGTAACAGTCCTTATTTTAAAAGTATTTATGTTGTGTAGTTATCTTCTTCCTTTTCTTTCAATTGTATTTTATTTATTGTGACGTAATTAATTTTTAATGTACTGTAAGAAAGTTAGGTGCTCAACCTAATTTTAGGCAAATTTATTTACTCACGCAATTCATACATCTCACAAGTGCTTATGTAGAATGAATAGTATCAATAGCACAAGATCACATTCTACACCAGTTACCTGTATTTTTCTCATCTCTTGCCTTTCTGGCTGTACGGGTTCTACCTGAGGCCATGGCGCTCGTTGCAGCGCTCCGAGAAGTGACGTGCCCCCGTGGTGAGTGGCGCTCGCGCCAGGTGGGCCAACTGCTCGTCGTGCAAGTCAGAACTGCGCGCGCACACGCCTGCAGGCGTGGTATGACTTGTGAAAGCCGTNGGGCCAACTGCTCGTCGTGCAAGTCAGAACTGCGCGCGCACACGCCTGCAGGCGTGGTATGACTTGTGAAAGCCGTCGACCGCCGTACCGAGCAATGTGCCTGGCTGACTCACTGTGACGAGAACGTGGCTTCGTCTCGATCAAATGCACTTGTTGCTGAGAGGTGAACAAAGTTCCGACACGGTTTACAATCCTTATTCCAAGCAAATACTGGTAGGTTTTTTCCAGTACG
Organism: Clitarchus hookeri; assembly: GCA_002778355.1. NCBI lineage: Eukaryota > Metazoa > Arthropoda > Insecta > Phasmatodea > Phasmatidae > Clitarchus > Clitarchus hookeri. The sequence goes on from NQII01007565.1 coordinate 16,183, forward strand.
TGTTTATCAGTTACCTGTCCTTCAGAAATAACATATCTGGCGCTGTTTGTCTGTAATTAAAAAATAATAAATAATATTCCGATTTGCCTCGGATTTTTTTGATAATTCAAAAATATCCGTAAGTTTAGAAATATACTTGATGGGACATGCAAATGTCCCAGCTTCTATGGCGTTACTCTAATAGGTCGGAAGGGAGATGAAAGCTGAATTATCCTTAACTACAAAATAATACACACACGAGTGGTATATAAAGGACGAATCGGGGACATGACATCAAGGCATCGGAGCTCAAAGCCGGTCGACGTCACAGCCGGGGTCGCACTTGGCAGCCTGCGGCGACTATGTTATCGATAAAATAAGCCGTTTCACCCCAAAAATCACTACACATATAACTGATTTTGCACCAAAATAGCTTTGTCCCAAAAAATTATAAAAAAAATTGAAAAACCTCTTGATCGAGTTTTCAAAAGAGGAAAACTGATTCGAGACTCCTAAGCGGAATGCGCTACATAGTCCTCAGAACAGTAGAAGCGGATTCAGGGCTCCGAGCCAAGTCCAGCAGATCAGGCGGATCAGTGGCTATGGACCCCTTCCCCAACCCTCATCCTACGCCCCTCGGCATCCGCCCGGCTCCACAATCCCTCACCCCTACTCACCGCAACAATCATCCTACGCCCCTCGTCCCTCCACCCGGCTCCACAATTCCTCACCCCTACTCACCCNTAACTTCGATATCCGTTAATAAATTACTGCGAGGAATTGTTTTCAGGAGTGTACCGTAGAAAACGGTTATCGCATCCGATCTGACACTACTACAATTCCTTAATTCGGTCGGTTACCTGGCGTTTGAGATGCGTTGCAACGTGATTAAAAACTGCGTTTTTTTTGACGAAACTAGTAAACGTTCCCCTAATATATTCCTAACAATTTCGTAATTTAACTTGGTTGGCGCATGAATGAAGTTATCGGGTTCATGAGAATGTTTGTTATACGTATGGCGTGATAATACAAATTTAGCAAGAAAATTATATCTTGAAAAGGGCCCCCGAAAATTAGTTGTTGTTGACTTCTATTTGTGATGTGCACGTTATGACACGATTTGAAGTAATGTTGATGTCGTTAAGTTTCAAGCATTTTTCATTACCACTTGACCGACGTGTCAGTACCATGGCATAGCTGACGTTAACATTTCGGGGAATTATACACTACGGGTGGAAACAAAGCACTTGAGCATTGCTTCCAAGTGATTATTTAATTGAAACGAACTACAACTGTTAATATTAGTTCGCAATAAGTTTGCATTCACTTGCGTATTAAAATTTATAATGTTTTTCGTGCACGTTTTAAACGGTTATCACTTATCCTATGCAGGGTCAGTTAAGGTAGGTTTGATTTTAAACGTTTTTCTGCAAAGCCTAGTTTACAGGTGCTAACATGTCAATATTACCATTTCTTACATCCTTTAAAATTTTAATAAAAATTCATAAGTTACGATATAAAAAACAGTTTTGTAAACTGTATTCGTTTCCAATTGTATCGGGCAGATGGGCGTGTACGGGTATGGAGACATCCTCATGAATCCATGGACCCTACATGTNACCCCACCCCTCCCCAATCATCATTCTACACCCATCGTCACTCCGCCTGGTTCCACCATCCCTCACCCCACCCTTCCCCAACTCACCCAATAGTAAAAATAAGAAATAATTCAAAAAAAAATATTAAAAATTAAGGAAAAAACTACGTTACTGACTCCAATACAAAGTCTCTGCATTTCCTATAGCTTCGGGTTTTGTTAACGAGCAATGCCGCGTCCACACAAATTTTTCTTCGCCATTTTAATCAGAAAACTATCGTTTCTGCGGCAGTTAGGATATCCATGCTACCTAGACATATTCCTTCAAACATTGAAAAATTAGCACCAGGCGTTTTAACAGCTAGTAACACTTAAAAGGCACAAACTTAAATAAAAATTGAATAAAATACTTATATGCCTACTATATAAATATAAATGGGTATCACATGTGGTTAGAATCGCAAATAGCAACTTTTTTATTTGGGCATATATATCGCTCTTATGTAAATTTATTTGACTTTTTTTAACGTCTTATTTATGCAAAGTATAACACCTGCATAACAAAAATTAAAGATTTAATTCCTTTATATATTTTTTAATACTGTAAATACAGAAAACTTACTAGCTAATTTACGGAAAGGTCCCATGAATTCATGGAAAGTCCTGTGAAATTTACGGAATGTCGGTTTTTGAAAACCAAATTGTCAGTAATTTTACGGAGAGTATACAGATAGTTCTGGATAATTTTTGCCAGCACTTTCCTGTAAAATGAAATAAAAACATATTTTAACAATGTACCGTGCACACTGGGCGCGCATTCTATTCATATGGTTAGAAACAGCCGAAGAGAGAATGGGAGAAAACGCAACACGCCGAAACCTTACCCTCTCAACACGCACCCTTCGCGAATATTACCAGCAGGCCTTTTCGTAAAGTTGGTGGTAAAGGTCCGGGGTAGCTGATATGCTATTAACAAATCCCCCTACATACCTTCCTTACCCCTAGGACCTAGCCATGCAGCTAATTGCAAAACAGCTTCCGTGTTGATACGCGGGGAATAATTCATCCCCTGCGAGACGTAGCGATTGTGTTGCAAGGGGGAGGGGGGGAGTCCTGATACCGACTGCTTCAATTTGCGCCCCCGTCGTACAGCGAGACGACACGGGCTGCCGAAATACGTTCCGACAAGAGAGCGTAAACACGCAGGCACGTGGAGCGGCGTGCTTGGCATCACGTGGTCTGTGGGCGNTAGAAACAGCCGAAGAGAGAATGGGAGAAAACGCAACACGCCGAAACCTTACCCTCTCAACACGCACCCTTCGCGAATATTACCAGCAGGCCTTTTCGTAAAGTTGGTGGTAAAGGTCCGGGGTAGCTGGTATGCTATTAACAAATCCCCCTACATACCTTCCTTACCCGTAGGACCCAGCCATGCAGCTAATTGCAAAACAGCTTCCGTGTTGATACGCGGGGAATAATTCATCCCCTGCGAGACGTAGCGAGTGTGTTGCAAGGGGGAGGGGGGGAGTCCTGATACCGACTGCTTCAATTTGCGCCCCCGTCGTACAGCGAGACGACACGGGCTGCCGAAATACGTTCCGACAAGAGAGCGTAAACACGCAGGCACGTGGAGCGGCGTGCTTGGCATCACGTGGTCTGTGGGCGTCGGGAATTTAATTACGCCACACACACTCCCCCTTCTTGTTCGGTGGGTTTGAGTCCCGAAGTGCCCTCGGGAGCTTCCTTTACCAGTCCCCGTGATGAGGCGCGTGTGTTTTCTGCCGGGAACAGCGTCGTAACTTCGATATCCGTTAATAAATTACTGCGAGGAATTGTTTTCAGGAGTGTACCGTAGAAAACGGTTATCGCATTCGATCTGACACTACTATAATTCCTTAATTCGGTCGGTTACCTGGCGTTTGAGATGTGTTGCAACGTGATTGAAAACTGCGTTTTTTTTTTTGACGAATCTAGTAAACGTTCCCCTAATATATTCCTAACAATTTCGTAATTTAACTTGGTTGGCGCATGAATGAAGTTATCGGGTTCATGAGAATGTTTGTTATACGTATGGCGTGATAATACAAATTTAGCAAGAAAATTATATCTTGAAAAGGGCCCCCGAAAATTAGTTGTTGTTGACTTCTATTTGTGATGTGCACGTTATGACACGATTTGAAGTAATGTTGATGTCGTTAAGTTTCAAGCATTTTTCATTACCACTTGACCGACGTGTCAGTACCATGACATAGCTGACGTTAACATTTCGGGGAATTATACACCACGGGTGGAAACAAAGCACTTAAGCATTGCTTCCAAGTGATTATTTAATTGAAACGAACTACAACTGTTAATATTAGTTCGCAATAAGTTTGCATTCACTTGCGTATTAAAATTTATAATGTTTTTAGTGCACGTTTTAAACGGTTATCACTTATCCTATGCAGGGTCAGTTAAGGTAGGTTTGATTTTAAACGTTTTTCTGCAAAGCCTAGTTTACAGGTGCTAACATGTCAATATTACCATTTCTTACATCCTTTAATATTTTAATAAAAATTCATAAGTTACGTTATAAAAAACAGTTTTGTAAACTGTATTCGTTTCCAATTGTATCGGGCAGATGGACGTGTACGGGTATGGAGACATCCTCATGAATCCATGGACCCTACATGTCAACAGGGGACTGTTCAAGCTGGTGGAAGCTCTGTCATGGTATGAGGCGTGTGCAGTTGGCGTGAAATGGGACCCCTGATACGTCTAGATATGACTCTGACAGGTGACAGATACGTAAGCATCCTGTCCGATCACTTGCACCCATTCATGTCCATTGTGCATTCCGACGGACGTGGACAATTCCAGCAGGACAATGCGACACCCCACACGTCGAAAGTTGCTACCGAGTGGCTCCAGGAACAATCTTCTGACTTTAGACACTTCCATTGGCCACCTAAATCACTAGACATGAACATTATTGAGCATATCTAGGATGCATTGCAACGTGCTGTCCAGAAGAGATCTCCACCGCCTCGCACTCCTATGGATTTGTGGACTGCCCTGCAGGATTCAGGGTGTGAATTGCCTCCTGCATACCTTCAGACATTAGTCGAGTCCATGTCACGTCGTCTTGCGGCACACCTGAGAGCTCGCGGGGGCCCTACACAATATTAGGCAGGTGTACCAGTTTTTTTTTTTTGGCTTCTCAGTGTATATATTACAGATGACTCTATCTTTCAAAGTGACGAGTGCCATCTTGAGTTACGAAAACATTGTAGTGTCCTTGTTTATGCTGATGGGGCGTAATCTCAACCGAATCAGCTGTCACATTGAGCACAGCAAGCATACTATCAGAGAATTGTAATTCAACAGTATGACGAGAAAACCTTATTTTATCCATTTGTTTGCCGAAGCAAGCAGAAGTATTCTTTACAGTACAGCGAACGTTCGAAAACAGAGTCAACTACAAATTCTCAATTTGTTATGTCGGTGGCAATGAAGATGCCTTCTCGCCAGCAGTTTTTTATGTGTGCATGTATATATAAAATGATTGGCCTAAGATTCCTGGGCAATATTATTTATGCATTGCATCCCTTATTCACAGTTTTCTTAGTATAAGCGGTCCTAAAGTCTGTTTATTTGTGTCATTGGTTGTAAAGGAGGGTTTCACCTTCACTCTTACTGTGAATAAGGGATGCAATGCATAAATAATATTTCCCAAGAATCATAGGCCAATCATTATATATATATGTATGTTAGTGTCATGTTAAATAACATGGTATTTGAACAGGATAATGGTTTGGTAGATATGGTACATTAAAATAAAATATTTACAAAGCCATCATTTTGTAAATAACTGTTTGAAGTACTGAATCATACTCATTTAAGTGGCTTATGCAGTGGCTACACAAATATTTCAATTGTCTAATCTAAAATGTTTATGGCACAGGTGTTGATACAACTTTCTCTTGCGGTTGTTCACTGCCGATAAAATCTCACACTGAAGATATGAAAGGCACGAGATTATAATTTCACAGACAAACATCAAATTAACAGGTTACTGGCATTTAAAATCAGAAGTGGTTCCATGGTGTAATGGTTAGCACTCTGGACTCTGAATCCAGCGATCCGAGTTCAAATCTCGGTGGAACCTGAAATATTTTTGTAAGTTTTAAGCTGTCCGTAAGGAGAAACAACGATCAAAAGTAATGACTAGTTATCATATAAAATATCATTATTGTATTTTATTTCAGTGGAAAAATTAAGAAATATTTTTAATAAAATAACGTTTGTGATGCTGCCGATTATATTTTTTTTTTAATCGTCCAATTCAGTACGAAATAGGGTTTCAGGGCAAATATACATGGTTTATATAATTTCTTCGGGGAATAGAGACTGGTGTGACATAACTAATTACACAGAAGCGTTATTTCAATTGATACATTTTTTTTTTCAGCATGGCAAGTTTAGGGTTTCAACCAGGAATCGCATACAGTATAACAAAAGTATGGATCTTACCTTGAGTCGTCATGTTGATCATCGTACCTACTTCCTGTAAATATCTAGTGTAGATTCTTTGCTCCACGGCAGATAAACGTTCCTTACTTTTGTGGCAGGCAAGAATTTGTTTAGATGAGCGCCACAAAACAAATCTCTGATATGATGATATTTTTTAATTTATGGAATGTTATTAATGAACCTGACTAAAAAGAGCCGATTTTTAGCATAATTTACTTGAAAACATTGGCTTACGAAGTCATGCGAATGTCTGTCTGGATGTATGTCCTTACATAATCACTTTTGGAACCGGTGAACTGAATTTCACCAAACTCGGTACACATGTAGTACTTCGTGCTGACTTTTGTACCTTTCGATCACGTGGAGTGGACGTTTTCAAAATGGCGAGAATTTAAATTTAAAGTTTCTATGTCATATCTCCAGATACATTTTAACAGATTTAAACCAAATCCGGTATGTTGACAGTGTGTCTTTTAAGCATTGAATTTGGGGAGGGACGATGCTATTGTGTGCCATTTTGGAAGATATAAAGCTTTTATATTATATCACGGAAACTACTTAACCAATTGCCGTCAAATATGGCATGCACGTTATATTACGGGAAGTCATATAAACGTGTGCGATTTTAAAAGGGATAAAGCGTTTGTTTCAAAATAGCATTAATATTAATATTTAATTTTCATTTGCTATATCCACCATACAGTCTGACTAAATTCAACCAAACGTGGTATGCTAAACATTTATGTTACAAGCATCATATATACTACTACGCAGTCTCTTATGTTCGCCATTTTGAAAGATAGCACCACACGGATAAACAATTTTTTTGGCCATATCTTGGGAAATCAATCAACCGATAACTACCAAATTTGGAAAGTCATGTTAATTTATATATTTTAAAAGGAGGTACACTCTTATTTTCGTACTAGCGGGTAAATAAACATTTAAGAATTAAATGTTATATCTACGAAACCATGTCACGAACTTCAACTGAACTTTGTATGCTGGCTGTATCAATGCAAACATCAAGAGAGCTTATATTTAAACTCTTTTATCCGTTGTTTTAGAAAAGAGCACGACATGAAAAATTATCTTTCGTGGCCTTTATCGGCAAACGTTTAAATAATTCCCGCCAAATTCAGACAAATGTTATATTTCTGTACTCCATGTAAATTTGTATGACTTACGGAGGCAGCCACATATTTTTAAAGTAAAATCCGGGCATATATNATTTCTGTACTCCATGTAAATTTGTATGACTTACGGAGGCAGCCACATATTTTTAAAGTAAAATCCGGGCATATATTTCTTTTTGGGGTCTCATATGACCCAAACAATAGCAACCAAACTTTGTAAGCGGACAGTATTTTTGAAAAACATCGAATGTGCTAATATATCAACTTTTTGTCCGTAACTAATAAAAAGAGCAGCACATGAGAAAACGGCGCCTTTGTGCCGTATCTTGGGAACAAATAATCTGATTCCCACCAAATTGTGAACAAAATTACTGCTACGGTAGGCCATGTAAACTTACGATATATAAGTGACTCACACGCATTTTGTTACTTCCTACAAAAATATTAAGTTATTACAACCCAAGTTGATGCTCCGAATCCTACACACCGTAAGGCAGTTGGTTGCATGCCAGCTTATAAGGTTGAAGTATATATTTTAGTTTTTAAGAATGTCACAAAAATTAGTTACACCAATGTGGTGGAAGGTATGCCCATTAGTTATATTGGTAACTTCTAGTTACTAAAGTCTAACCATCTCACCAGCCAACGGGAAGTCATTTAATGGGTGAAACAAATAACAGTAATAATAAAATATTTTTCAATGTTATATATTTGTGTTAGTTGTATATAGCCTTTGTATAATTCTAGTAGGGAATATGAAAAAGGCTAAGTCTATAGGAACTGTATTTCTTGAAGCTGTAGCGACTTACACTTTCATAATTGACAGGTTGTTCCCGCTTGTGACACAGATGGTAAGGGTGGAGAATACACCAAGCCGGGTGTCTGTTATTTTCTGGCAAACCTGGAGAATGAATGAGTTGAGAACATGGCAACGATCTATCTTTTAAGTATNCGGGTGTCTGTTATTTTCTGGCAAACCTGGAGAATGAATGAGTTGAGAACATGGCAACGATCTATCTTTTAAGTACCACGGATATTCACAGGAATGATTAAAACTAAGAGAAACCTGCTGAGAATGGGAAATAGAGAGAATCGGACGGCTCTTAATATGGAGGTCAAAGGATCCGACGAGGGTGATGTGAGGCGAGTACGGAGAGGCTCCGGAATGCAATGGGCGGGGGAAACGGGAGATCCCNCGGGTGTCTGTTATTTTCTGGCAAACCTGGAGAATGAATGAGTTGAGAACATGGCAACGATCTATCTTTTAAGTATCACGGATATTCACAGGAATGATTAAAACGAAGAGAAACCTGCTGAGAATGGGAAATAGAGAGAATCGGACGGCTCTTAATATCGAGGTCTTAGGATCCGACGAGGGTGATGTGAGGCGAGTACGGAGAGGCTCCGGAATGCAATGGGCGGGGGAAACGGGAGATCCCNAGGATCCGACGAGGGTGATGTGAGGCGAGTACGGAGAGGCTCCGGAATGCAATGGGCGGGGGAAACGGGAGATCCCGGAGGAAACCCGCCGACCAGCGAAATCCTGGAAGCGAAGCCGATATTAATCGAACACTGTTGGCCCAGGCGGGAGGCGAGTGGTCTGACCACTGCACCACCGCGGCCGCACCAGCTGAGAATGGAGGGTTACAAACCACGTGGTTAGAAGTTGCTTACGCAAAGCGCCAGTCACTGGTTGTGCGTGGATGATCAGCAAGTCTGTCCTCTTCCATGTGCGAGTTAACACCTTGGTCATCAAGGTCAGAAGAAACATTTGGGTGATGCGGCATATCGCAGGGTCTAGAAGTGTCAGACTAGACACGGGGTGAGAAACGAGAGCACCTTGAGGAAACCAGGAAACCCCCCGACTCCACTCACTGCCGGCCACATTACATGTGCGAGACCCGCATTCCTGGGAACAACAGGAGACCTCAGTACCAGAGACCGACCACACAGAGAACTTCTCTCCGCAGAGTTAGTCTGCAGCTACGTTTGCCCTTCATGGGAGAATATCCCTACTTGACGTATTCACGTTTAATTGAACAGCTATAAAATTGAGCCCTGAAGATCTCTACCGGCTCTCTTATTTGCAAATATCACAGGCTAATAAAGGGCTAGAATACTCACAGTTAAAAACAATAGTTTCCCACGTCTTTACTACACTACTAGAGGGCGTTTAACTGTCCAAATTTATTTTCTAAATATTTACCTAATACCTAAATGAAAATAGAGTAATATATTAGCCTAAAAGGCGAAATAATTATTTGTTTCTTAAGAAAAGCACAAAGAAATTGTTTTTGAATAATTGTTATTTTTTTTACGTTTATTTATATTTTATAATATGACACAAATTTTATAGTAATAATTGGTAATAATATACTTTATATGTTAGTGAAATAATTCTAGGATTTGGAAGAAATTGCAACATACCACATTAGTTACTCAGTAAACAGTTCAGTTAAAATGACTACGTGATAAATAAACTTTGGAAAATTTAATTATTTAATATTTAATGTTCAATGTATATATTTAAAAAAAATTACTATAAATGTTGGTTTTATGATTTCTATTTTATGACGTTACTTTGATATTCACGAAATAATAAAAAAACCTTCAAAATCTAAAAAACAAGGTTGTGGTGATTTTGGTTTCTTGTTTTTTATAAACATTCAGAAAGAGAAGATCGAGTTATGGTTATGTTACATGCCCCATTATGCTTCAATTTTTAAACAATACGGCATGATTAAAAAAACTCTAAGGACGTAAATAGTGAAAAATCCCCGCGTCATATTAAAATATTTCCTTTTATAAGCCTTTAAGATAGAGAATGTCAGATTAAAAACCGCATTCTGCGTAAAAATACAGATTTGAATCCATACTAAATCACTGAGTGTAAACTCAATGTATTATTAATTTCAAAGATACCTTTCATGGATAACTTTCCTCTAAGAATTTTGAGAAATGTGTATACCAGCGTAACTGTTCTAAAAACGTCACCATTACTTTTAATTTCCTTTTATATATAAGTTTAATTATATAATTTTGCATAACTAGAAAATGTAGCAGCCAACGATGAATAATCTTGTCTATCTCTATATACTGTAAATGCATATATATGAGCGAAATTCGTTTTTCTTGGTAACTGCTATATTTGTGTCTTACAAACTATAGGAAAATTTAAAAAAAAATTACACTCCTCCTTGGCGGAGAATCGAAACAATATTAATGAAGGAAGTAAATCGCTGGAAGATTTTTTCTGGGTATTACAACTGTTTATCTCATGCAAATCACCTTCCGTATTCACATAGGCGTCGATGTGTCTCGAGCCAAGTAAAGTAAGTGATGCTACATATAACTCCTTTACTTCATAAGAGAATGTGGCGTGCTTGTGTAGAGGGGAAAATAATTGGAGGGACNAAGGGAAAATAATTGGAGCGACGATACCAGCAGGTGAACCAGTTTTTTTTGGTTCTCCAGTGTATATGATATTTACAGTACAGTGAGTCCTTCTTAAAGCTCTGCTATATTTACACTTTCAGGTAAGTTTTATATTACTGTCACATTGTAATATAAACATTGCTGTGAGAACAATAAACACAGTGTATACATTTCACCACACACAAATGTTAATGTCTGAGGCTGCAACGAAATATGTTTATTAGTAATTTATGCCCATTAGAAGGGACTTGAAAATTGCCCACTTTAACGTCAATGGCCTATACAATTATGAGAGATTCACCTCATATATATTAAGTGTACTCTGTGGTTAAATTTTTATTGAAACTTCAAAATGAAAAATGTAAAGTAAGGTTTACCAGGAAGTTTTTGTACAAATATCTATAATTTATAAAATAAAGCTTTACAAATATTAAAATTATAAAGTGAACTTTTTCCATATTATGAACTAATATCGGTAGAAATAGTTTTTTCTGCATCTTTAGAAATTGCGATTTGAGAAACCAACAAACTAGATGTAGAAACGATATGTAAAAAAATCATTGAAATATGAAGATTATTAGAATGGTTTAGATAAGTTTGGCACACGAGGTTGGGGGCTGGATCTGGGTCCGACATCATACTCCGTCATTCCGGTTACCCAGTCACCATTATAAATATATACGACCTTGACTTATGACGTACCTGTTACCGCGACATTGGATGAACTAGAAACCAAAAATTCCCAAAAATTCAAAAAGGTATAAA
>NQII01007565.1:42915-88683 GCA_002778355.1 Clitarchus hookeri
TTTTGTAAATTATTCTTATAACCTTTCCTGTTCTTTTTGAAATGAGTATTACATGACACATTCATAACCTGTTGTATTTCAGAGACTTTAAATCGTAATGGCTTCTTTCGCATAATAAAATATACATTAAATCAGTCCTCTGGTAGATAAGCCCTTGGTTTTCTGATTGATTAAATCGATGGTCTTGTCCTACACTAAATAAAAATACCCTTCTTAAGGAAATATCGTTCACATATCTCAAGTAATATTTCATATTTGCCGGGATGATGGTGTATTTCAGATTACAGTCATATTTTAATTTTTCTTCTTGCAAGAGTAAAATACATTTGGTTCTTTAATAAAATGGTGCAGTACATAGTTACGTATATGATGGAAAATGAGCATGTATTATTAATTGATTTTTTTTTTGTTTTTTTCAGGAGACATGCACAAATACCTGGAGATATTTGAGTAAAACTCATCGTTAGTTGCGATATCAGAGAAATGTAAGCTTTTGCTGAAATCCATGTAACTAGTCTCATTGTATTTGGTAAAGTGGCGTTAAAGTTTTCTGTCGGTTTATTTTGTTTTACACCTTGTCTTTGTGTAAATATGCTGTGTGTGTGTGCTACTTAAAATTTACGTAGTACCCAATCGTTCTTTTGTTTCAGGTTTAAAAAATTTAGGTACCAGTATACCTAGCTGAAACACACTTTTGCATTGGCTTTCTACGTGTCACAGTAGCTATCGATATGTCTAATGATTTGTAATGAGAGATGATACAGTTTAGATAGGGTAACTTGCACCCATCACTTTTTATAAGCCATCTCTCNCTAATGATTTGTAATGAGAGATGATACAGTTTAGATAGGGTAACTTGCACCCATCACTTTTTATAAGCCATCTCTATTAAATTGGTTCGCGATGTAAACAAAAAAATTAAATTGATATGTGTATAAGTAGTGTTGTAATACGAAATTGTTAAAAATGTTTAATTTGAAAAATTATATGAAATGTTAAATTTGGAGAACTCATATGGGTGTAAAATAAATTCTTAAAAATTAAATTCTTATAATTATTATATATACATTATTTAAAATCTTATCATTTTATGAAAAATATAGGCGTTAATAGAATACATCGACACGTAAATAACTAGATTTCTTCAGGTAATGCTTGAGATTCTTAGATGGTTTTAGTATATTCTTAGAAGTTAGAGAAATTATGATTGCATATAAGTATTTGAAAAATAATTAACGTTTTCTACAACAAACAGTGAAGAATAAATATATTGGGATAGAGTTGTAGGTATTTCCAGTTTACTAAATAGGTTACGAGATGAGTCAACGGTAGCTACTATTCTAATAATTCCTTTCGCTCTTTTCTGTAATAAGAAGACGTTAGGAGTATTGGTTGATTGTCTCCAGAAAATAATACAATGTGTCAAAATATAATAAAATTAAGTAAAATAATTTTTCTTTTGTGGGTCAGAAGAAGCTGCTTTCTCGTATAGATTTAAAAGGTAGGAGGATATTTAGTAAATGGCGATGTTACATGCCCCGCAGTGTTTCAATTTTACAGCAATATGGTATAAATAAAAAAAAAACCTAACGACTTACATAGTAAAAATATACCGTAGCAGTTACTTTTCCTTTCAAATGCTTCTAATATTGACGATGTTAGATGAAATACACCATCTTGTGTAAAGAACCTATATTTGAATCCATAATGATTATCGGAGTGTAAAATCTTAATTTGAAAGAGGTATACATGTCTAACATANAGAACCTATATTTGAATCCATAATGATTATCGGAGTGTAAAATCTTAATTTGAAAGAGGTATACATGTCTAACATACAGAGGTTATCACTTGAGATTTTTTAGTAAACTTATATCAGTGATATTGTTCTGAAATTCTCAGCATTACTTTTATTTTTATTTTGTATAGATTTTGTTATGGTGAATTTTATGTGGCCAGGAACATTTATAATGTATTTTTATGTCAGCGAAATTTACGTTATTAAATATACAAATTTTAGGTGTCTTTGCCGGGGAGTTAGCGTATTTTTATACATCGTTCAGTACTAGTAATGAAAATATTCACTGTTCGTAGCTTCTGTGTTGATGGTTTCCACTGTGTTAGTATAAAAATNGTTCAGTACTAGTAATGAAAATATTCACTGTTCGTAGCTTCTGTGTTGATGGTTTCCACTGTGTTAGTATAAAAATACGCTTCCTCTGGAAAATCTGGGTTAAAAAAATACTTCGTGCGTAGTTAAGTGATAATTTAAATCAAAACNAAAAATACGCTTCCTCTGGAAAATCTGGGTTAAAAAAATACTTCGTGCGTAGTTAAGTGATAATTTAAATCAAAACTTTTTTTCCTAATGCTTAAAACTTATTATAGAGTATTGTTCTGATACTTATGTATATTAATACATTTCGTAGTGCAAAGACACATCAAATTTGTATATTTAATAACGAAAATTTAGCTTACATAAATACATATTAAAAAAAGGCCCTGTACAGTACTATATTTGCACAAGTGTTTTATTAAAATAATAACAGTTCATGGACTTAACTTGATGTGTGTAATATTACACGTAGCGACTTGACATCAAGTCATGACGTAAAATAATTGAGATTGCTTCTATACAAAAAAAAATTTCTTCTTCTATTTCCTCTTTTTTGTTCTTGAACTTGCAAAGATGGTTGACGGGATAAATTTCGCCTTCAATTCAGTACTAATTTAATAGATTAATTACTTCTGTAAAATAATGATTACGAGAATTATTATGTAAGCATTTAATTGATGCCTACTGTAATGTAACAAGGCGTATTATGATACGTGACATGCAAAAAATTGTGTGGTTAGTCATATTTCGTGATTTAGAATCCTATAAAATAAATTTTAATACGCCTAATAGNGATGCCTACTGTAATGTAACAAGGCGTATTATGATACGTGACATGCAAAAAATTGTGTGGTTAGTCATATTTCGTGATTTAGAATCCTATAAAATAAATTTTAATACGCCTAATAGGCAAAAATTTAAAGGCTTTCAGTCCTTGAGTGATTTCAATTGCAACCACGGTAAACCCCGGCCTTGGCATCTGTTAGAAAATACTTGTCCTAACAAATATGCATACTTTTATGTAAAAACCAACAAATTCTAAATACTTATGTGATGTAAGTTATTCAAGTATTAGCAAAAATTACCACTATTTTAATTAAGTAATTGACGTTTTGCTCAAAAATTTTAATTTATATCATCTCTACTGCTCTTTGTGACAATTGTAATAATTCACTTACGACTGGTAATTTTCCTGGCTACACAAAATTCACCATAACAAAATCTATACGAAAGAAAAATAAAAGTAATGGCGAGAATTTCAGAACAATTCCTTTCATATACACTTTCTAAAAATCTTAAGAGAAAACTTATGTATTTTAGACTTGTCTAACTGTTTGAAATTAATAATATTCTCTCCGATGATCAGTATGGTTTCATATCTGGGTTTGCTACAGAACATGCAGTATTTAATCTAACTTCGTCAATCTCAGAAGCATTTAAACGAAAAAAATTTGCTACTGGAATTTTTTATTATGTAAGTCGTTTGGGTTTTTATTCATACCAAATTGCTGTAAAAATTAAAAGAATATGGTGCATATAAATTACCCATTAACCTAATATCCTCTAACCTGTAAAGCAGCTGTAAGAAAGTATAGCTATTACTGAGACATGTATTAATAGTACAGTCTACACTGTCTGTGCTCAAATATGTTAATGGTGTTACCCAGAGGTCAAACCTTCTAACACATTTTAAATCTATATTAATGATATACTACGTAATATAGACTCTGATGCAAGATCGATCCCGTTCGCATTTGAAGATGACTTATTAATAATGAACAATATATATATATATAATTTAATATATTACTTATAATAAATTATTTTCTGATCTTTTGATATGGTATGGTATTAACAAGGTGACTCTTAAGTATAACAAAACAACTTTTATAATTTCTTACTGCAAATATGCTTGTTTATCACTATGTATAAGTATTACTGGATATTAAATCCTAACTAATATTATAAATGTGAAAGTGTATTGGTTTGTTTGTTGGCCCTTCTTTCACGTCACAACCAAGGAACGGATCGACGTGATTTATTGTACAGAGATAGTTCGAGGGCTCACAAGTGACATAGGCTACTTTTTATCCCGAAAAAATATCCCATACTCTAAGGAAAAATGTTTTAGTAAAAATAGCGCTCGGGGTACAATGCTGAGTAAATGTAAGTTGTTAGTGTGGGACGAAAGCACAATGTTACACAAAAAAGCGATAGGGGCCCTAAACCGAAACTCTACAGGATATACGAAACAATACAGACATTATGGGAGGAATGGTTCTATAACTGGCTGGTGACTTCCGCCAAACTCTACCGGCCGGCGATTCAGAGAGGGACACCTGCAGATGAAATCAAAGCGTGTCTCAAGTCGTCAATCTTATGAGCAAATGTCAAGAAATTCAGCTTGACGACAAACATGAGAGTGCACCTCTATAATGACGTTGATACAGGACATTATGCTGGTACACTATTAAAAATTTGAGATGGGTGGTTAGAAACAGATGCCGAGGGCTGTGTGTCACTAACGGGGGATTTTAGTAATTTGGTGCAGAGTGATGCGGAACTGATTGCTAGCGTTTACCCAGATCTACAAAGAAATGTAAATTACGACCAGTGGATATGTAAAAGAGCGATTCTAGCACCAAAAAATGACATCGTTAGTGCTCTGTTCTGTGTTTATGATCAGTGTCTGTCTACTAACAAATACCGTTATTTCCCCCTATAAGTTTGTTACTACAACCACGCGAGCGAAGCCGCGGGTAAAAGATTGTGTGTATGTGTGTGTGTGTATATATATATAATGATTCACAGCACCCGTATCACCTCTTTTTCTCGGAAACAACATGACACCGGGGACTTGCGTGAAGGCAGCAGCTCGACTTATTCATAATAATCCTTCAGTTAAATACTTAGATTTTCACCCCGTCTAAAATCTTACATGGAAAGAGCTCATCCACTGAATCTGTCAAAATCTGAGTTTAGAATATGCTTTACTCTTAGAAGGCTATGTAACCTAGACTCTTCTGAAACACTAAAGCAAAATTATTTTTCTTACCTGAAATATATTATAACACATTATATTAGGTTTTGGGGGTATTTAAAAATGCTTTAAATGTCTTATTATTGTAGAAAAGAGCAATAAGTACTATGGGAAGGGCAGCGACAATTAAATCATCCTGTAAGGTGTTTAGTAAACTTGAAATACTTACAACTATGACAAAATACATATTGGTTCTTCTATATTTGTTATAGACAACGCCGATTATTTTTCCAAAAAATTATACCCAATCATATTTTACTAGAAATTGTAAGAATTTATACAAGCCATCTAGCAACCTCAAACGTTACCTGAAGAGAGCTAATTATTTATGTATTCGCTGTATTCGATTACCACTCATATTTTTATGNGCAACCTCAAACGTTACCTGAAGAGAGCTAATTATTTATGTATTCGCTGTATTCGATTACCACTCATATTTTTATAAAGTGATAGGATTTTAATATTTCGAACAGTTTATACTTTTTCTAAAAATTTATTTTTATATATTTAGTGGACAAACTGTATGAGTACTTCGATTTTAACGTTGTATATAATTTTTATAAATACAATTTTGTACTATATTTTACTATAGCATTACTTATACACAAATAAATTTAATTTTACGATTATGTCGTACATTAATTTATTAGAGATATCTTATAAAAGCTTATGGATGAGAGTTACCCAATCTAAACTTGTTCACTTCACACAAATATATAGCTTCTGTGACTCCTATAAAGTCGAAGCAAAAGTGGGTTTCAGATAGGTATATTTTTCAACCTGAAACTATTTAATTATTGGGTAAATATCTACGTACACTTTAAAAAGCATACACTCGCTACATTTACGAAAATACACGGTTTCCTATAATAATTAAATAATGCGAGCGAAATTTCTAACCATACTATCAAATTCAATTAGGCTAGTTACATGAATTTTAGAAAAAAATTTAGCTGTGATACCGACACTAACGAAACTGTCAGTTTTAGGCAAATATCTCCAGCTGTTTTTGCATGTTCCATGAAAAAAAAAAGAACTAATGACGTATGCTCATTTTCTATCACCTTCATATCTACGTATTTGACCCTTTCATCAAAGAACAAGAAATATTTTACTACTCTGACGAGAAGTAAAATTAAAAGATTAGTATAATATTAAATGCACCATCAACCTGGAAATTCTAAAATCTATTTTGAGAAATGTAAACAATTTTTTGAAATTAACGGGAAACAGCTTTAACATTGTACCGTTTTATATAAATATTTTTTTTCTTTATTTATACATGACATTTTTTTTCTGAAAAATGCTTATAATGAAACTTACAATCTTTTCCCTTGCCATATCTGTAGAAACAACAGACTTAGGAACAGTAAATATACCGCGCGGCTGCATTACTATACTTACCTAAATGTGTAATCAATTTCTGCGCCGGAGATTACCCTTGTTAAGTAAGAAAATGCACAATGCAACATAAGTGACTTGCCAACAGAATTCCTTGCTTCGGTTGAAAAGTGCTCAACAAATGTATTGCAACTACCTCAGTAAGTAACATTAATACTATAATAACGCGAACAGAAAAATATCTGCAGACGCATTACTGAACAAAGCCGTCTGAGATTTGTATTAATGTTTTGCTCGACTCCGTTATTTAAGCCGTTATACATTTTTGATGCTGCTTTCACAACACAGAATGGAATTTTATACGTAACTATAAAACCGTAATCCCATACCAACATATTGTTACGCGCTGAAGTTTGCACCGGCCACGAACTCCCGTTTTGCGAGGTCCTGTTCNGCCGCGTCACCATCCCCCTTCATCATTCTCTCCATTAGCGGTTGGAATGACTGACAGTAGGGACGTAGCTGGCGTCACTGACCCTCCCCCTCCCTCCCTACCAGTGAAGCCGACGAGTGTAGAGGATGCACAAGAATATTCTGGGAATCAGGACCATCGGCGCAACGCCGGATTTAGAGAAATTTCTGAGTGATGGCCTTCGACCCTATAAATACAAGCCACAGTTGGACTGTCGGCAGCCTGGATAACAGCCGTTTAGCTGAGTGCGGTGATCGAGGGATTCGCACAGGACGGACGACGACGGGAGAATGCGAGGCGACGGCGGACGAGGTGTTTGTGGTGTGAATGGACGAGGGGGGCGTGAAACAAGACGAGTGAAGGCTACTGTGCGTGGGGGCGCTCGGAGAACTCTAGAATATTGCGGACTGGTGGAACCTGGTTTACACTGAGGTTGGACCGAAAAACATGTGATACGGACTTTAATGTAAATATTGTCACTCTCAAGTATGGACATATAATTTGTAAAATTATTGAATTGGTTTTGATACGCTGTCTATTGGGACTGATTTTTAATTATTTATTTATAAATTTCTTTGAGGTAATAAATTGTATCGATTGAGGTCATTAATTGTAAACAGTAATTGACATCAATATATTGTGAGATGTTGAGCCGAGAGAATGTTGTTTGTAGTTGTTAAAACAATTTGGAAATTATAATTAACTCTTTAATTATTTAAGACCTCCATACCTTAACAAACTTGGCTTAGCCTACTGACGTTGAGAGAAAATTGTAACTCTGGTGTCATAAATAGGATGGAGGTATTTAATTTAAGGAAAAAAAAAATGTTAGGATTATGGTAGGATATTAAGTAGGGTGAATTTGTAGATATAATAATAGTTCTAGTAATAGGCCAAGAAATTATTTAGACGTTTATAAATTCTATCTAGCAAAATGTCGTCAGACATGGAAGCACTTGGCTCTTTAATGGAAAGACTAAGTAGCCAAATAAGCAGTGTCAGGGAATCTGGAAATAGCCAAATTAGCAGTGTTGATGAAAATGTAAATAGCAAAATAAATAGTGTAAATAGTAAAATTAGTAGCGATAGTGAAAATGGNTTAGCAGTGTTGATGAAAATGTAAATAGCAAAATAAATAGTGTAAATAGTAAAATTAGTAGCGATAGTGAAAATGTAAACTCTAAAATAGATAGTGTTAGTGAATCTGTAAATAACCAAATAAGTAGTATTAGTAATCCGGTGGATAGAAAAATGGACATTGTGACCGAAAATATGTATAGTAAAATATACAGTGTGAACGAAATTGTAGACCAAAAGATAGAATGTGTAAGCGAATTAGTGAAAAATAAAATGGACTGTGTGGGCAAGAAAATTGACAGTCTGAGCAAGAGAATGGACAGTGTGAAGGAAATGATGGACACTGTTGAGCAGGAAATAAAACAGGCCTCAAGAAGGAATGGCAGGAAATCCTGCAGCTGCAGGGGAGAAGACATACAGCGGCTGAGGAGGAGCCGAGTTCGTCCTCCATCGCTCCGGCGAATGTGGACAGCTNTACAGCGGCTGAGGAGGAGCCGAGTTCGTCCTCCATCGCTCCGGCGAATGTGGACAGTTAGGAGAAGGTAGTAGTCCCCACCAATACAGTCAACTCAGGAGAAGCCCAGCAGATCAGCGGTGTGGGTACGCCTCAGCCAGTGGTGGGTAAAGGCGGCCTCACAATAAAGCACACCCCCTACGATGGACAGAGACCATGGCGCACATATCGGCACCAGTTCGAGATTGTTGCCGCCCTGAATCTCTGGACGGAAGAACTGCAGTCGTACAACCTGGCGGTTGTACCGAGGGGAACTGCATTAAGTATACCGCCGTCTGTGGCATAACGACATCGACTAGAATACTCCAAATTGGTGTCGACTTTGGAGCTGCGATTCGGCGACCGATACCTGCGACACGCCCACCATGCCCAACTGCGAAGCCGTATCCAGCGACTAAGTGAACCTCTACAGGAGCTGTGGCAGGGCATTGTGAAGCTGTTGTTACACCTGTCTCAGGAGGGATGCTCTGAAGAAGCCCGAGATGTCATCGCAGTCGGCTTCTTCGTCGACACTATCGCAGACACCGAGGTGCGGCAAGCTGCATGGTTGGCCACGCCTCACGCCATGCAGGACGCCATGGCCCGAGCACTGCAGGTAGAGTCCGCATGGCAGACATCAGTGTCCCGAAGTTCAGTGCGGGCAGTGACGCTGAATCCAGAGGAGGACGACAGCGTCAAGAGGATGCTGAAGGACTTGCAGACGACCATGGGGGACATCGCCTCCAGGGTGCGCACTACGGAGATTCGCCGTCTCCTACACAAACGGCCGGAATGTTGGTCGTGTGGACAGCCGGGGCACCTGAGAGCCAACTGCAACCAGGATCAGCAACAGCATCAGCAACCAGGGAGCAGGCAGCAAGGGGCAGGTGAGAGTGCAACATCTTCAGGAAACTTGTAAGAACCGATATTGAGGGGTGAATGTCGGTGGTCGCTTTAGGGAAGGCTCCGATGTTTTTACAAGTGCGTTCAATGAAACGTGACTTGAATGCCATATTGGTGTAAGGGAGCATAGATGATGTTTCTGGTCAGATGGTCGTTGGCACAGGGGTGACTATAACAGTGGTAAGACCAGACATTCTCAGTCCTTTCCCCCCGCGATCATTAGATAAGAGCATCGATCACCGCTATTTAACTACAGTAACGGCCGAGACCACACCAGTCAAAGGAAAGAGAAGGGTTTTCTTACAGCTCGGTAACCTTAACATAGAGCATGATATATACATAGCAGAAATAGAAGATGAATGCAGTTTGCATCTAGATGTATTATGTAGGCTGAGGTGCTGTATCGATACTCGACTGGGGGTGTTACAGGCTGGTAATGCTGAGTTGGTAGTGTCAACACGACGATATTTATCTTCAACAATGATCTTCCAAGTAGTGTGTAATCAGTCGACTGTGATCCCTGCATCTAGCGAAGCTGTTATTCCAGGCAGAATTCAGGGAAAATTTGTCAGGCGGTTGGGCATAATCGAACCACCCTGGAAAGGTGGACTTTCACCAGATAGTGTAATTGTAACAAGGAGTTTTATTTCTTCAAAATTGAACAGTTTGCCTGTTAGGATGATTAATTTATCTGACCTTGCTATACATTTTGAGGAGGGGATCAAAATATGGATTTGCAAGCAGGTATCACAGGTACTTCCAAATGTTCCAGAAGCTTCAATGCCACAAAATACAGAATATCTTCACCAGATGCTCTAAAGAAATGCTGACAAGAACAAGAGAAAATCTCAACTGACGACAGGAGACGGCAGTTTCAGAATTATATAAATGCATTATACACCAAAACCTTCCTCAAGAAATTCTCTAAATGATGTTGANAGCAGGTATCACAGGTACTTCCAAATGTTCCAGAAGCTTCAATGCCACAAAATACAGAATATCTTCACCAGATGCTTCCTCAAGAAATTCTCTAAATGATGTTGAAAACTGCATCAAAATCTACCAAGTAGTTTAGAAGTACTAAGAGAATACACAGACAGAAGCGGATAAGCGACTTTGTTTTATACTACACTGGAGAGCCAAAAAAACTGGTATTGGCGTGCTTATGCAAACAACAGAGGTATGGAACCAATCAGAGTAACGCGATGCGGTCGGCAGCGCCTATATAAGACAACAAGCGTCTGGCGAAGTTGCTAGAACGGATACTGCTAATACAATGGCAGGTTATCAAGATTTATGTGAGTTTGAACGTGGTGTTATAGTCGGCGGACGAGAGATGGGACATAGCATCTCCGAGGTAGCGAAAAAATTTGGATTTTCGCGTACGACCATTTCACGAGTGTACCGTGAATATCGGGAATCTGGTAAAACATCAAATCTTCGACATCGCTGCGGCCGGAAAAAGATCGTGAACGATCAGGACAAACGACGACTGACGAGAATCATTAAACGTGAGAGACGTGCAAACATTTCTCAAATTGGCGCAGATTTCAATGCTGGGGCATCAACAAGTGCCAGTGTGCGAACTATTCAACAATCCATCATTGATCTGGGCTTTCAGGGCCGAAGGCCCACTCGCATACCGTTGTTGACTGCACGACAAGAAGCTTTACGCCTCGCCTGGGTCTGCCAATGCCGCCATTGGACTATTGATGACTGGAAACATGTTGCCTGGTCTGACGAGTCTCATTTCCAATTGTATCGGGTGGATGGACGTGTATTGGTATGGAGGCATCCTCATGAATCCATGGACCCTACAGGTCAACAGGGGACTTTTAAAGCTGGTGGAGGCTCTGTCATGGTATGGGGCGTGTGCAGTTTGCGTGAAATGGGACCCCTGATAGTCTAGATATGACTCTGGCAGGTGACAGATATGTAAGCATCCTGTCCGATCACCTGCACCCATTCATGTCCATTGTGCATTCCGACGGACGTGGACAGTTCCAGCAGGACAATGTGACACCCCACACGTCGAGAGTTGCTACTGAGTGACTCCAGGAACACTCTTCTGACTTTAGACACTTCTATTGGTCACCGAAATCACCGGACATGAACATTATTGAGCATATCTGGGATGCCTTGCAACGTGCTGTTCAGAAGAGATCTCCACCGGTTCACACTCCTATGGATTTGTGGACTGCCCTGCAGGATTTATGGAGTGAATTTCCTCCTGCATACCTTCAGACATTAGTCGAGCATAAGGCAGCTCGGTAACCGCTCCATTTTGCTCATGTTGCAATCGTACATATTAGAAAACTACCCTATGTTACATATCGGTCCTTTAATTTCTGCCAGTGTCAAACACGTGTATCACAATATAATTTAATAGTGATGGAAATTACGATTTTTTACATAGTTAAATATTTTACCTATAAATAAGGCCGTAGTAATTATTACAACAGCACACAATAAATTTCAGTAAAATGGCTATTTTGGTTAACATAGATATATAGTTAAAACAATACAAGTGGTGTCAAATCA
This sequence comes from Clitarchus hookeri, assembly GCA_002778355.1. NCBI lineage: Eukaryota > Metazoa > Arthropoda > Insecta > Phasmatodea > Phasmatidae > Clitarchus > Clitarchus hookeri. The sequence continues at coordinate 54,899 of NQII01007565.1, forward strand.
TCCCCACTAGTCATTTGAAACAAGTTAAATGGCAAATATTTTTTTGGTATGATAAAATATTTTACTTCCACACACTTTTCTTACACGAGTAGGAAGTAAATTTAATTTTTGAAATCGTGCAGTAAAGTAGTGTGCCGTTAAGTCCCTTTATATTTCATTTACTTTTTTTTCATCAACCTCCTCGCTCCTTGGTAGTATAGTGGTTTGCATCACGCCTGTTATGCAGGAGACTGGGGTTAGATTACCCGCGGGGGAGGAGTAAACTTGCTACTACATTTGGTAAACATAAAAAACAGAAACATTTCCAAGCAATGCGAATATCGCTTAGTGAAAATTACTTGAGCGTTTTTGAGTAAATGAAAAATAACTGCCCACAAAGGTATATTAAAAAAAGCGAACTATTCGCTTTAGTATTGTTGGTGGAAAATTATGTAAAAGAAGTGTCATGAAATGATATCATACTAAAAATGTTATGTTTTATTTGTTACTAACTGAAATTAATTTACTTCTTATGATATGATTTCGTTTTTAGAACATGAAGTGTGACGTTATTTTAATAAGTCACAACGATAACATTCAGAGAATTCTACACTCCTCCAAACATGCTACAAACATACGTGTCTGAATGGTTCTCTGATAAAAAAAATTAACGCTCAGCGTCTTGGTGGTAACGATGGGACTAATTCTGTGACCAGAGATAAAGGGACACGTGACACACCAATGACTAATCCACTCCACTCCTACCGCCTTCCAGCCCGGACTCAAACTTCCGAGACGTACACGAGTCAGTAACACTCTAGAGGTTGTCACAGAGACTGAACGTGTGAATGTGTCACACGCACTACTAGATCAAGGGCAAGTCACGTTACTGGGCACACTTCGATATCTCTATAATCCTAGCCCGAAAATGAAGTCACTTGCAAATGCACCTTTATCTGTGCATATTTTAGCACTTCTGACAGTACACGAGCTCCCAGACGCTTGGTGTCTGAGGGCGAGGGTCTCAGAACCTTGTGGAAGGGTGCTCTCGGCCGTACTTGCGAATCAGGTCGGGGCTTTGGATTTGGTTACCTCACCTGCGATGAGAGGGCGTGATCCTTCTTCCCTGCCGATTGGGCGGTCGTAGCGCGGGATGGCCAGCTGGCTAAGAGCGCTACGTGNTATACAAGTACAATGGCAGAGAGGCTACGTATATTGCATACCTAGTACACGAGCTCCAGAGAAGCAGCGGAAGTTATTACTTGCTAGTACAGGGAAATATGCAAAAGTATTCTTATACCCCGGCAATTGTGGACATTATTTACGGTTGTGCGTTCCTCACCGAAGATCCACATTATTTCGCTTCTACTTCATAAAGGTATTTTGTTCTAGATATTTTAAGTTTGCTTGACTCTTAAGGGCATATAGGTATAAGCACGCTACTGTACGAATGCTTGAGCACCCTTCCTAGTTTCCGACAGGAGATTAATGAAGTTGAACCATTCCGCTGGCTTACTTGTGAGTCTGAAATTAAGAAGACGATAGGCATGCAATTTTTGCATGCGATCGTGATAATCTTGGTAGAACATATACCTCAGCTGTTGGTCACCATTGCACCTTTGCATAATTTTGGCAAGCGCAGACCTATTTTAACGTGCGATTTAATAATTAGTTGCGCGTGCACTGTCACTGTTTGTGCGACAAATGCTTTCACTGTGAGTTATGTGAGTTGAAAATTTTAATTATTAAACAGGTTTTCTCAGATAGGCCAGACGGTGGGAAGGAAGAATCTCTACTAATATATTCAAAAAGAGTAGCAGCGAAAATTTATTATTTTTGCGCCAGTTGTGCATTTCATTACTTTTTTTATCCGTAACACTAGCGACATTTTGATCTGTATTATTTGGGATACGGACTATGCAAATTTACAATGTTAGAATTTAATATTTATATTGAAACATCAACATTCGCAACATACAATGTAAACAATCTGATTTAATACATATAATATGCAGTTAATTAACTGGATTGGTACATAGGTAATGTTATAATACTTTTTTGTTAAAATCTTATTTTGAAAACTAAAGTTGAGTGTTAAATTAAAGTACTAATCAAAGTACAAAAATTATGCTTTAAAATAAATTTTAAGCGAATGAATGAATAGTCCGCAATTTCGAAATCCTAGCTTTTCGCAGTTTATATATCCTAGCTTTTTTATAACCACGTAGGAGCTTATCGAAATGAATTTAAGAACACGCTTTAGGAATATACGTATCAGCCTCAAAGTTAGTACACAAAAAGCAGAAGGTGGTATGTGGGACTGATGAAAACTTTAAGTACGTGGGACATCCAGAACATTATATGCAACACACAGAGCGGGCATATAAATAAGGAGCGTGACCACCCCGAAATGCCCCACATGTAGCAGTTCTGGCATGTCACCTATCTTACAATGGTAAACATGTGCCTGGGGTACAGTATCCCATGGTCGCTCTACTTCTCGGCGTATCTAGACGATCTAAATTGCTGCGGTTGTGGCGGAAGTCAGGTACCTTCCCTTCATGTCCCAGTCATGATCGATGGGGCTGAGATCTGGAGACCTTTCGGGATAGGGTAGGTTGCACACGTCGTGTAGATCATACTTTGATGCCCTATCGACGTGGTGACGCTAGATGTTGTGCTGGAATATTGGTTCCTGTAGTGTATAGGTGTATGGCCAGAGGGCAGTAACGGGAACGTCACGGATGTACGACGATCCCCTGTCACGCTCTCCTGAATGTAGAGCCCCTTGTACCGTAAACGCAGGCGTGGGTCTGTTATGGCGAGTGGGAACTCACGCGAGACTGTTCCGCTCACCCGCGAGTCTGCGAAAGCGAACGCGGCCATCGCTTTGTCCAAAGCAGGAACGGCTCTCGTTACCGATCGCCCTCGCTCTCCATTCGCCTCTCCAACACACTCCCTCTCCATTCGCCTCTCCAACACACTCCCTCTCCATTCGCCTCTTCAAACACACTCCCTCTCCATTCGCCTCTCCAAACACTCCCTCTCCATTCGCCTCTCCAACACACTCCCTCTCCATTCGCCTCTCCAACACACTCCCTCTCCATTCGCCTCTCCAACACACTCCCTCTCCATTCGCCTCTCCAACACACTCCCTCTCCATTCGCCTCTCCAACACACTCCCTCTCCATTCGCCTCTCCAACACACTCCCTCTCCATTCGCCTCTCCAACACACTCCCTCTCCATTCGCCTCTCCAACACACTCCCTCTCCATTCGCCTCTCCAACACACTCCCTCTCCATTCGCCTCTCCAACACACTCCCTCTCCATTCGCCTCTCCAACACACTCCCTCTCCATTCGCCTCTCCAACACACTCCCTCTCCATTCGCCTCTCCAACACACTCCCTCTCCATTCGCCTCTCCAACACACTCCCTCTCCATTCGCCTCTCCAACACACTCCCTCTCCATTCGCCTCTCCAACACACTCCCTCTCCATTCGCCTCTCCAACACACTCCCTCTCCATTCGCCTCTCCAACACACTCCCTCTCCATTCGCCTCTCCAACACACTCCCTCTCCATTCGCCTCTCCAACACACTCCCTCTCCATTCGCCTCTCCAACACACTCCCTCTCCATTCGCCTCTCCAACACACTCCCTCTCCATTCGCCTCTCCAACACACTCCCTCTCCATTCGCCTCTCCAACACACTCCCTCTCCATTCGCCTCTCCAACACACTCCCTCTCCATTCGCCTCTCCAACACACTCCTTTTCCGACTTCGCCGAGACGTTCGCGACGACGAGCAGGTGTCGTGGGTAAAACGTGCCAGAGGAACACAAGAGAACGGAACCCACCTCCAATAATCGATTGTTTATCGTTCGTGCAAACACATGGTGTGCGTGATTGCACGTGCGTTTGCTGCTATGCCAGTCAGGGCGGGCCCAAACAATCCTCCTGTACATCACTGCAGCGATGTGGCACTGGTGAGGCTAGGTGCGGCAAGGCAGTTGTAGGAACAATCCTCACCCATATTCTCCACCACCGATGAACATTTTACATGTCACGGCCCCCAAGTGAGTGGCAATTCTGCGGAACGACCAGCCACCTCCTTGGGAGTCCCATTACACTGCCCTGCTCTGCGCTCGCCGTCGTCTTCCAGGCATTGCACCCGCACTCTGTGACGCACGCGCGATGGAATCGCACAGTCAAATGCACTCCATCACGTCGTCAGACGACTTACTATAAGAGATCATATCTAATGACTGAAGTCCGGTGCATTCAAGTGGTGCTCTTCCACTTAGACCTGAGTGTTTCGTTTGGATTGGGACATATTTTATGAGTGCTCTTCGATGCATTGTGGAATTTTCAGTCTCGAAAGAAAACGACAAAATAATTTACAGCCTATCAGTTAGCGTCAAGCAATGACTCGTTACATTATAAAATGCATACCTAAATTTCAAATTCTTGTGTTATTCCTTTCCAGAAGAATTTACGATAACAATGTGTAATAAAATAAATGCAAAACTTATTCCACCAACAGATTATGCCAGTTCAAGCACAAACAGTTTATATATGAAAAAATATTATTCTGTACAGAAGAAATATCACTTATTTACTTCGTGCTGTGGTGTCGAGTAGCAACAAATTGAATATTCCTACAGCTTCTAAAAGTTGTAAAAAGTACTGTATAAGATCTAGTTGGTCCTATGACATAACTGCAACGTCCTCGGTAGTATTGTGGATAGTATCCCCGCCTGTCACGCGGGAGACCGGGGTTCGATTCCCCGCCGGTGAGGAAGAGACATCTTGATTTTTTTTGTGTGGAAGAACAATTAAAATTTCTTGTTTGTAGTTATCACGCACACGAGTTTCACTCAGTGATGAGTAAATGAAGAGATTTGGACGGCTATTAACAGCGAGGACTTAAGAGCCGATTTCACTCATTTAATTTAATCTGTAAATTATGGGTTATAGAAAAAAAAACAAATTGTGCAAAAATAATGCGGAATATGAGTTATAATTATTTTCCATGAATGATATAAATTGTAATATCTCATTTTATAAAGACGTTTTGATACTTTTGAGAAACTTTCCATTCTGAAGTGTAAAAGCCCTTTCGGAAATTCGCACAATATGATACCAATCACAAACGAACGTTTGCAGTAAAATGCTTGCAGACAGTTTTTATTCTAGCTATTATAGTTTTTAAAGTGACTTTGGTAACGGCATTTATCTTTCTGCCCTTTTACTTCAGCAGTAAAATATTTATATTAAAGCACGATTATGTTATATTACAGTGTTTAGTTCTCATCTATAGTAGTCTTACCGTCACTTGAATTGACGCAACTGGGAACGTACTTCAATATAAAACCAAATTTAGCTTCTTAATACAGAAAATAACAATAAAAACCCTAACTAAGAAAAAACCAGATTTACCTAGACAAAACTAGTTTCATCATAGTCCTTTCGTGAGAAATATTATTAATTAGTCAATACTGGAATTCACGATGTTTGTTAGATAGTTTTAGTTTTCACTTAAAGTCTTTTATTACTTGTTAAAACGAGTATAAACTATACTTATTTATTCGTATAATCGCATAGTCTTGCGTTGCGGGAAAAAGTTACAACATATTACATTACAACAAAATTTAAATTGGTTGACTTAACCCTAACCTGACCAACTAACACAACCTGACTTAACCTTACATAAATTTATCTAACGAACTTGCAAAAAACACTTATAACTATCCATTTTGGTCAGAACTAATTATTTACTCGTTAAAACTACTAAGACTGCAATTATGTCAGTTATTTATGTCAAGATTTCAGTGAGTTTGAACATTGTGTTATAGTCGGCGCACGAGAGATGGGACATAGCATCTCCGAGGTAGCGATAACATTTGGGTGTTCGCGTACGACAATTTCACGAGTGTACCGAGAATATCAGGAATCCAGTAAAACATCAAATCTCCGACATTGCTGAGGCCGGAAAAATGTCGCGAAAGAACAGGAAAAACGACGACTGACGAGAATCATTAAACGTGAGAGAGGTGCAACACTTTCTCAAATTGGCGCAGATTGGATTTGTGGACTGCCCTGCAGGATTCATGGTGTGAATTGCCTCCTGATACCTTCAGACATTAGTCGAGTTCATGTCACGTCGTCTTGTGGCACTTCTGCACGATATAAGGCAGGTTTACCAGTTTTTTGGCTCTTCAGTGTAATTCTCCTTAAAATCTTAGTTTAATAGATAACTACAAAGATTGGCAGCCACGGATACTTCTTTCAGGTTCTTTCAGCTGTCAAAGACTACATAAGTTTACAAAATAAAAAAGGAATAATTAAGTAACAGTTGGCAAGACATAACCACTTCGATAATATAATCAATAATTATACAGTGAATAGGACATGCTTTCCAAGCCTTGGGTAAAACACATAGAGGGCGTTATATGAATTTGACAGTAAATGATGGAAAATGTCGTGGAGTTACTGGACTGTGCGCATACCTAAAACAAAATGGCGTTTTCTTAAAAATAATAACGGAAAGTGAAAATATTTATTGAATTGGCTATTGAAGTGATACAAATTGCTACCAAATTCCCATTCGTTTTAAGGAAATTAAAATTAGTAATCATCGGATATAAATATATAATAGTATGAAAGATGTATATGGGGTCTCAAGCGCAATTTGAAATTTTTTTCAATTTTTCTACGCAATTTCAAATGTTCAAAAAATTGACCAAAAATAAGCAGTGGGACGAAGTGGCAAAACTAATTTTCCAATAAAATTGACAAAAAACAGTATTGGGATAAATTGGCATTACTAATTTTTCAACAAAATTGACAAAAAATAGTAGTGGGACTAAGTGGCACGAAAATTTTTTTTGTCACAATTTCGTCACGAAGTGACATCCTGAAATGCCCAACTGGGACGAGTATATTAATAATAGCACAAAAATTCCACATTTAATAAAAAATATTCAACTTATTGCTGTGTAAACTGCGCTAATGAGTAAATTTCAATAAAATAAATCTATTTTTCAACGAAATCTTGCTAAAATTTACTAATTTCTGAAGCTGTGCTAGGATTCTTGCGCCATTTCATGTAAAATTAAATTATCTTTCTCTATGACGACTCTAGCACAATTATATATACATAATATGTAAAAATATTAGCGTAAATAATTTTCGAAAAGTGGCACAATAGAAAACAAGATTGTGTTGCATAGTGGCACAACAATAATATATAAAATTTTGATAATATAATTAACAATTATGAAGTGGGATGAAGTGGTATAAATTAGTACAATAATATTTGAATAAATACCAGTTCACAGGAAAATTCATTAAAAAGAAATTATTAATCAGCTAAAGAAAATTCCATCTCATGCAGAGATTTCCCATTTTTCATCATCTATAATCCTTTATTTGTTAATTAAACAAGTCCTTCACTTAATTTTTTTACATAATTTTCATACATAATTTTTATATAGCGATATGGCAATAAGATCTTGTATTCATCTAGGATACAATTAATTTTTTTATTTACCAAAGTGAGAATAAACAGTTTGAAAATCTGTAGCTTTATATTTTCTATCCTTCTCTAGTTCTTCAAGATTAATAATAAAAAAAAAATATATATAAACAAATATTGAAATTGAGAAGAATTAATTAAATAAGTGTGGTGAAGAAAAAACAGTTCCTACTCACATAAAAAAGGGGTAAACACGTTAATAAATGTAAAACATGTTTCAATCAGCAAGTAATCGCGAAACAGTTAGAGAAAGTGTGTTGTTAAGAATGTGGAAAATATTTTTGTATGTAATATCATAAAGAATATAAACTAACGAAATCACATATCAATAAGAATTGAGAATATGCAAAAATATGTAAATATTGTCAAGAAACTAAATATATCAATTTATTTAGACGTCACCCTTATACAAGAGATGAACATTATTATATAGAATGGTCCGCCTGACGTGAACACCTCCAATATTTCCAGAACAGTTGCAGATCAAGAAATGTGGTATTCGCTAAATGAAATTATGTACGGGGGCAAGTAACTTGCCGCAAAGTGACTATTCGTAACACGTGTATGGACATAAATAATTAAACCACATATGATTTTTCCCCTTGTAAATGGCATCTGAAAGTACGCGCAAAGAAGAGTTCAGTGATACAGCATATGCGATGGAAAGTAAACCAGAGACACCAAGAAATAATGTGCAAATATGATTAAGTTAGGTGGGCCGGTAGCATGGGGCAGTGGACCTGTACTCACAGCTGTAAGCAAGCAACACGCGCTGTAACTCCTCATGGCGGGGCCGGTTTCTAATAGCAGCGTAGCACCAGTCCCTGTTATTTGTTATGGTGAGTGGCATGACGGTGAGTAGCTGTACACACATGCAACGAAGTTCACGAACGAGGAAAAACTGGACGCTCTACTTATTTACGGTGAGTGTGGCAGAAATGCCAAGCAAGCTGTCCAAATGAATGGCCAAAGGTATCCTAATCGGACGCCATTCTCACGGCAAACGTTACGAAGAGTTTGAACACGTCTCTTGTCGCTAGGTGATTGGAATTCCACAACGCGAGTGCGACGAAAGACTGCTACGGGCGAGACGCATCAACGCGATGTGTTTGCACGTGTCGATGCAAACCCCCCACATGGGTACGCGAGAACTTTCCAGGTTCGTAGGAGTAAGTAAAACAAGTTTGTTACGGATACTGCGCCAACGGAAATCCCATCTATATCACGTGGCTCTTCGTCAGGCATTATATGAAGGTGATTTTCAGCTGCGTGTTCAGTTTTGTAGGTTTGTTCCAATCTTTGTAAGGGGTGACGGCTATTTTCTGAAGAACATATTATCTACCGATGAAGGGAACTTCACAAACCATGGACGCGCAGAGTTACGAAATACGCACTACTGGGCGACGGAGATGGGTCCGGCACGTGAAGCTCCAGCAACAGTGGAAAGCGAACGTGTGGTGTGGAATCGTTGGAGACTACGTCATAGGTCCATACTTCATTCAAGGGACAATGACCGGCTGTACGTACTCCCGTTTCGTCAGAGAGATCTTACCGGAACTTCTGGAAGACATACCCCTCGACATACGTCGTGATATGTTCTTTCAGCATGACGGCTGTACTGCGCATTTTGCTTTGGTGTCGAGGCAAGTGTTAAATGAAACGTTTCCAAACCAGTGGTTGGGGCGTGGTGGTGTTGTAAGATGGCCAGCTCGCTCCCCAGAACTCACCTCTCGATTTTTTCCTGCGGGGAACACTGGAAAATAGGGAGGACAACACGGTTTCTATGACGCCATAAGACATGCAGGCACGAATTGCGGCAGCTTGCAGAAGGCATTACGCCAGAAACACTTCAGGCCGCTCGTCGCTCGCTACATGTGCGTTTACAGATGTGTATTGCTGTCGAGGGTAAACACATCGAGCACATGCTGTGAAAAGACCTAATGTGAAGCGTTTCAACCATGATTGTGCTCTTTTGTAATGTGCATGCGGATGCGATTGCATTTCTCCTTTATTTGTGGTGTGTATCTGTACGCACTCGTTACTCAGTACACCTAATTACTAGCAAAAAACTCCTTAATTAGGTTGATATCTGAATACATTTAATGTATTGATATCAGACTTCGGCTCATATTGCCCGTCTTCCCTCCGCTGCGATGCTCTCCTTGGTCTAATATCGCATTCCGTGCACATTGCCCCATTGCGGCAAGAGCTATGCTGCTATTAGGAAGCGGTCTCGCCAGGATGAGTCACGGCGCGTGTTGCTTACTTACAGCTGTGAGTACAGGTCCACTTAACTTATTCATATTTGCACAATATTTCTTGGCGTTTCTGTGTTACTTTCCATCGCATATGCTAAATTACTGAATTGCTCTTTGCACGTACTTTCAGATGCCGTTGAAATAAATTTATGTTTCCGGGAGAAAAATCATATGAGGTTTAATTATTTCTGTCCACACACATGTTATGAATAGTCACTTTGCGGCATATTACTTGCCCCCGTACGTAATTTCATTTAGCGGAAACAGCATTTCGTGATCTGCAACTGTTCCGGAAATATTGGGGGTGTCTACGTTAGACGAACCATCATTTATGTGTAGAGTATATAAAAGATGTATCAGAACAGCGGTTACAAACTTTCAGGAGAGATAGAGTACACCTAGACGATCGGAAATCATATGGCAATGCATGGTCGGAAACGCTTTCCTGGCGCGGTAGTGACGACACAAAACCCAAGAAAGGACACGAACAGGGTGAGAAAACATGTTTGTTTTCTTAGTACAGTAAAAATGCTGGGACGTCTTTGGCTGGTGTACGCGATAGATGTCGCTACGCAAACCGAAGTATCCGATGACCTTGTTCACGTCCTTCCTTTCTTGTGTTTTGTGTCGTCACTACCACACCAGGAATGCGTTTCCGACCATGCATTGCTATGTGATTTCCGATCGTCTAGGTGTACTCTATCTCTCCTGAAAGTTTGTAACAGCTGTACTGATACGCCCTGTATGAATGAGTATATGAGAAATATATAAAATAATAAAAAACCTACTAAAGCAGACTTGGCTGCATCAGAGAAAGAAATAATTGAATAAAATAAAAGAAGTAATGATACATATAATTCTCAACAATAAATACATTTCTGAAAATATATAATCAACATTTTCATTTTCTTATAAAACTTCATTCTATATAAATATAGAAAGAAAAAATTGCAACACCAAAGCAAGATGAAATGACGGTGAGAGAATTGAGAGAAAAGGCAAAAATTTTTTATATTAAAAATACCAATTCAGAAGTTAAAAAAGACCGATCAAATTAAAGCAATACATAAAAATTCTAATCAAGTAAGTGAGACGAAAGTTGCAATACAGATGACGAGTGAGCTAAAAAAAAATACTATTCTGAATGAGTTGAAAAGAATTATGATATCCAAATATTTAAATATCAAGAATATATTCACAAGTTACAGTAATACCACAAAGAAAAATAATATTCTTCACAATTTTAATTNTAGAAGACAGATCTCAGTAATACCACAAAGAAAAATAATATTCTTCACAATTTTAATTATTTACCTTTCACTAATCACTAATGCTATTATTAGTGAACAACACAAATCAGATGAAAAACATTTAAAGAATATATTTCCATTCTCTAATAATAAATGTCTTAATCCTATAAATATAAGTTTTAACAAAACTTATATAGTTAAAAATGCCTTTAAGAATAGACTAAAGACATATGACATAGAAAATAATACTGGTTTATTAGAGCCTAATCATTTTATGAATTAATCAAAATCTAATGTGTTTAAAATAATTAATAATGCTTTTAAAGAGCACAGGAGATTAAACGATAATATAAAAATAATTCCTAATTATCACATTCCTAATAACAATCTAACACAAGTGTTTCCATTTCAGTCATTATATATACTATAAAAATGAAAGAGGTTTTACAAAATCTTACCAATAGCAAGAACAGAATTACTAACACAAATTTCTGAGTTACAAAAAAGATCTGGTTGGGCATTAACTAATATTATTGGTTTGTAACTAGCTATTAATAAATATAGTCCAATAAATGGTTTAACATCTGTTGAACTGCCCAAATTTATTAAAGACAAAAAAGGATATATAAATGCTAAGAATAATGATGAAAAATGTTTTCTTTGGGAAAACAAATCAGTACAATATCCGGCAGATAAAAACCTACGGAGAGTAACTAATTATAACAAGACAGGATAAGATATATATAAAATAGAAGACAAATTTAATTACCCAATAAAAATTCACGATATAACAAAAATGGAAGATGGAATTTTTTTGAGTTGATAAAGAGTGTCTTTTTTATTCAAATTCCTGGTGAACTGGTATTCATTCAAATATTATTGTGCCTCTTTTATACCACTTCGTCCGACTTTATATTTGTTAATTTTATTATGAATATTTTTGTAAGTATTATTGTTGTGCCACTCTACATCACACCTTGGGCTTCTATTGTGCTACTTTGGAAAAATTAGTAGCGCTAGTTTTTTATATAGAAGTTCTATAGAATTGTGCTAGAAACTTTATATAAAATTTAATTATATATTAAATTTGCGCTAAAATCTTAGCAAAACTTGAAAAATGAGCAAATTTTAGCAAGATTTTAATGACAAATTGGCGGACTTTAATGAAATTTACTAATTTTCACAGCTTATGAAGCAATTATTTGCATAATATTGATGTAATGGGGATATTTTTGTGCCTCTTTTTCTCCACTCGTCCCATTTCGTCATTTTGGGATGCCACTTCGAGATGGAATTGTGCAGAAATATTTATTTCTTTTACCTTGCCATTTTGTCCCACTATTGCTTTTTGTAAATTTTGTTGAAACATTGAAATTTTGCGCCAGAAAAATTGTAAACATTTGAAAGTGCCCTTGGGTTCTTAGTAATTGCGGTTGAGTCCCCATAATACAAAATGCATCTTCTCTATATATAAATATACATATATATATATATATATATATACATATAGTACATAGGCCACAAAGCACCTGCACTTGTCATGTACTAACTAAAATTTTTGCCTCGGAGTTTATTTGATCCTTCCTGGCGGATTCGAAGCAAACAAAAAACGTTTAACTCCAAAATGCCCGACTCATTTGCAACCTGTTCAGAAGGCAGAATGACATTTGTCTGTGGCAGAGGCAAGTTAACAAATAACACCGCCTTGACTTTACAGATAATTGTGGAGGATAAGGTGGTAGCGGCGCGCATTTTGCAGTCCTCTAGTCGCGGACGAGCACGTGACCTCCAGTAGCGTCTTCCCATCAAACAAATTCCATTCCTTACAATGTTTGTAGTTTTGGTGCAGATGCACATAAGCACAGAAATAAAATCGTTTTTGACTAGATGAAGGTTGACGAAGTATCACGTTCCGATCGCAAAAAGATTCCCCCTCCTGGACACATTTTGTGATATAAAAATAGAATTTAATCGTATGTTGTAGTTCTCGCAAGTTTTATCACCACCTTTTTGTCAATTTTAGGAAAATGTTCTACCAGTTTTACATCAAATCTTTTCACAACACTTGTTCCTTTATGCAAGCCTGATCCGTGGTGTCTATTATTATAAATCTCTTCAGCACACTATTCCGTTTCCATAAATTTTCATGATGGGATAATTAATTTTCCACGACTCAGCATTTACATCCGCCAACCATCGAATGCCAAAATACAAATAATATTAAACATATATTAACGGTATTTGATAAGTATTTTATAGTTACCATCGTTTTCATTTTCTTCTAATGTTTTCAGACTCTCGTCTCCGCTTGCGTAAACTAAACATCCAGTCAAAAATCACAAGCACGTNCTAAACATCCAGTCAAAAATCACAAGCACGTTCAAGTGGGCAACATTATTTTGTACATATTTGGCAAATAACATTTTTATTTTCCATATTAAATAACAGTGTAAAAAAAGTATGACCATAGAAAAAAATAACTTAAAAAAAAATTCAAATTATTATAATAATTGCATATTTTTATACTTTTTTCATACAAATCTCAAAATGGCACAAAAGGCAAATGTCAGGCTACANATTATAATAATTGCATATTTTTATACTTTTTTCATACAAATCTCAAAATGGCACAAAAGGCAAATGTCAGGCTACAGCTTAAAATAATTGCTCATGTTATAAGAATGTCGTGAAGTATATTTATTGGAAATTTGTTAATCTGTTCGCCCATATTTTAATTCAAACTTTTGAGAATTCATTACATCAAATAAACTGGTCAACTAAATAAAAAAAAAATCACCGATCTCTGTACGCTCTGGATATTTTGACAAAAGCCATGTTTTGTGGTGCGAAAACAATTGCAAAGGAAATTTAACTTTCTGACGGGTATTCTCTTTTCAATGAACGCGAAGAGGAGTAATTATTGGCGACAAATTCAATTAATCATTTTTTAACAAAAAATACTGTGAAATTCACGTCGTGCCCAAAAAAACTCGATATTTTAAAGCAATTTTTTTTACCAACATAATCAAAAGTATTGCACAAAAAATGAAGGACGTAACTACCAAGGCCTTCCCGCGTAACCCACATATGCCTGCTCACCTGGGCGCCGGCAGCCTTGGAGCTCGTCCTTGGCGACGTGTGTACAATGCGGTATTACGTACATTACGCACGGCAACAGCTGACGGCAAACTCGCTTCTTACTAGGTCGGTCACGGGAACACTAAATGGAAAACGCATTTAACGATATAAGGTGTTTTTTTAAATATAAATGTATCGGAGACCCTCGTTTATTTCTAACAACGCATACGATATTTCTTATGGTCGTTACATGAGTGCTGTTATTTTCGTAGACAAAGAGAGCAGCAGAAGCGAAATAATATTTACTTACGAATAGCTTGGAGAAGCTAGTCTGTATGCGAGATGGCCGTAGAGGAGAAGCGATCGGAATCGCACGAGGCAAATTCGCAAGACAGAGTGGAAGGAAGCATGTGCGTTTCTAGCTTATATCAGATTTTGGGAACTATTTTCTTTGTATCACTCCGCAGACAGTCTTCGTCCCTTCTCCGCCTTCTTGTGCTTAATATACGACGTTTTGAAGAAGAAAATATGCAATATTTGGATTATTTTCCAACAAAATAATTTTAACACAATTATATAACTACGAGAAATAATTAATTTAAACATTGTATCTATCGAATTTTTTCTAAAAAGTAGAACAATTTCAGAAAAATGCCCTACAATTTTTACCTTCCCTCCCATATAGACCCATCCGCGGTAGGTCTCAGCAACAGCTGCGAGGGGAGCGCTCATTGGTCGGAAAGCAGTACAATTGAAAGTTTAATTTCCGCGACAGCGAATAGGGAAACGATGCAGAAAATTCCCACTGGCTGAGAGGCAGTCCCGAAAAAAGTTCGGACGAACGGCAATGCGGGTGGGGGCACGTCCGTGGTGATGTGTGGCTCTGTACAAAGTTCAAGTTGCTCAACGACCAATTGGGAAGCGTGGTTGGGGCCCGCCGTGGCTGGGACCTGGACGTGGTTCAGTATTAAGTTCAAGTCTGCAACGATGAATGGTAAAGCGTGTTGGGGGCCCGCCGGGGCACTATGCACTTTAGGTGCAAAGTGCAAATACATTAATTATAAAAAGTTTCTGTTCGGTACAGTTTACCCAGGAAGCGATGAATTATACCGAGGGACCTGGCTATACATATTTTTAAACTGAGATTAGTAAATAAATTACTCACCTTTCATCTTTGGAGGTACGACAACATAATTTTATTTTTAAATACAGGGAATTTATTTAACTTTAGACTCACACGCACCATACTTAACACCACACTTAGCACCGCACACACCGCACTTAGCACCACACTCAGCACGACAATCAGCACCACACTTAGCGCCACAATCAGCACCGCAATCAGCAACGCACTTAGCACCACACAGCAATGCTACCCAGCAATCCACACAGCAATCCTTCTCAGCAATCTTCCTACTCATCAGCAATCCTACTCCTCAGCAATCTTTAATTCTACTTTCCTAAATCCTTCGCAATCCTCTTCCTCCTCTTTCTCAGCAATCCCCTTCAGCAATCATTCCTTCAATATTTTGCAATCCTAACCAATCCTCACCAATCCTCCTCTGCGATCCTCACCGCATGCTCTTGCTCATCCAATGTGTGATATAAAACAGGCAGAAGAAAATAGCCTACAGAATGACAGGGGTCCATACACATCGCATGATTTCCGAAATGTCGCAGACCTTTTAGACGAGATTATTTCAGAAAATAATTGTAGTCTCATCGCCCACAAGTCTCTCTCTCTTTGACTGTAGCAACTGTTAAAAAGCGACCCCGGGTACGTAAAGCCTGCCTGCTACATTTTAACGTAAAATAGACAACACTTTAAGTGAAATAAAACGATGTATAAAGATATTTTCACATAAAAAAAAAAANCATTTTAACGTAAAATAGACAACACTTTAAGTGAAATAAAACGATGTATAAAGATATTTTCACATAAAAAAAAAATGTATTTCTGGGAAGGGCAACCATGAAAAGTTAGCGGCTAGCGAGTCGGTCCCAAGTTTTTTCAACNAAAAAAAAAATGTATTTCTGGGAAGGGCAACCATGAAAAGTTAGCGGCTAGCGAGTCGGTCCCAAGTTTTTTCAACTCGTCTGGTAGGATCCATCCCGGACTAACTATAATGAACATTGTTTATCAATTAAAGCTATTTTTTATATGGAAACTTGCGTGTGAGGTTTAATTTCCGTGGATTGTTCCAAAATTGACTTTTATGTGAGAGGTTAAACATTACAAAATTATTTTTACTACATGTTTTCACAGTAGATGTATCTATATATACTCGTTACTGACAATAAAATGTACGCTAGAATTTATATTTCAAGTGTGAAATATTCAAAGTCATGTTAGCTAGCGTGAAGTCACCACTATAGGCTGGACGCTTGCTCTTTCCCGGGCTCCAGGCGGCAAAAGTCATCCACAGCTTGTGTTGCAGGAAGAGCAAAGTACAACTCATGTCTGCCAACTCGTGAATGCTAAATGTGGTACCAACCCACACCTGACGTATCCATCGCTGCTGCCACTAAAACAATGCGTTTTACATATGCAAGGCCAGATCTCATAAAAAATGTTTTTTTCCCCAGTCAGCGGTGACTACAAATTACGTTTCTCGCGGATGCCCCACGAACTGGTGTAATATAATATTTGAACTTGCCACTACGCTCTAGTGGGCAATATTAAAAATAACTAGTTAGTAAATGCAGTATGAGTGGAAGGGAGTGGAGGTCTGCTGACTAATTAACTAACGGAAATAATTGACCTATTAAATAACCAGTAAAAAAAATTGGTGAGCGTGGTGGTGGAGGGACCACCGGAAATGTTAGTTTTTTTAAAAATAAATTTTTTTATAATTATTTTGTAATAATTTTTACATAATTTTTATAAATTTTTAGAATTTTTTATAACAACTTTTTTGGGGAATCTTTTGTCTTCAAGGTTATCCAAAGTCAAGACCAAAGGTCTAGGTCACAGGACGCCTGGATCCAATATGGCGGTCTGGTGATGTCACAACATAATGGCCGGCCGGCTCCTGGCTCCTACTTCCCCATTCCCTTTCGCCAGAACGCAGATAATTGTACTACTGATGGATATTTCTCCCCCCCCCCTACATAATTTCCTAACGTACTGATTTTAAACTTGGGAGGAAATATTTTCTAAAGATGAGTGTCAATGCCTTGTAGAGGATGAATGCATGTGATACTTGACTGTGCATATCGCATACCGCGGAGGTAGCGAAGTGGTTTTAACTCTGTTTTTGGGTTTTTTGAGACATGATTACTTTGTAGGAAGCTGAATAACACATCCGTACATTACACATATCTTTTTCCAACATGAATTTTAAAATAATATTTTTCTGAGGGGGGGGGGCAAACATGTTGTTAAGAGAGGAAGGGGCACTCGGCGATATATTTGTCTAGTTTTTACTGGAAACACGCTCTTTGTATGCTTCTTTCTCATGACGTATATTTCCAGTATGAGGTTTTACAGTATCTCTGATATTGCCTTTCGATTCGAATACTTTCCTTTACTTGAATGGGGTCAGTTTTGCAAAGCTGCTTTCGAGTCATACATTATATTTTATTGGTGGTGTTTATGTGGACAGACACAACAGCGGTGTTTAACCAATTAGAGTTAAACAAGTGAAAATATTCTTCGAATATCCGCTCTCATTGTGCAGGCATAGGTATTTAGACTGTGATGGAATGCAGTTTGGGACTCCACGAAACCATTGTCATTATAACCAACCGAAACCCTGCGCNCGACATTCAAGATGGTGGACAATATGGCCGCCGGGGGACCAAAATGGAAGAGCGTAAACAGCTACCACGTTCCGGTCTCGCGTCCCTTGGCCCAAAATTCCCATTTTTCTACTACTGCTAAGGTACGAATTTAAAGCAGCTGTAAATATCTTTCTTTATAGAAGCATTTTTGTCTGTTTGGAATCGCGTTATTCCCCTCCGCATGCTGCTGAAAATGTATATGAGCAAACCGCAGGCAATTAAATTTTATTGCGTTTCTGTGTAGTAGAACCAAGTAAACAAGCGCTTTTACGCGCCGGATGTCGAGGCGATAAGACGCATGAGACAGTCATTTGTTTGCATTCTCATTCTGCGTGTGGAAGACAGTTTCCTACAACAGCTGCGTATTAGTGCATATGCACTTGTAACGCTGGTAGATTGTAAAGTTAGTTTGCTTGATGCTGACGTATTCCCCGACATTTGTTAAATTTTCAGTAATTGTTAGATTAAAAGGCAACACCTATGTGAAAAATAGTATGGCCTATAACATCTTATTGTAGAAATAATTATTTGAATACTGTGCACAATAAGGAAAAATTAATCTGACAAGCTGATAAACGGCTTACGTGTTCTTTGTACACGAAAGAACACACAGCAGTGGAAATAAAATGCAGTCGTCTTGTAGAATATTTACTGTATTGGATTCTCCATAGTGGGAAAATCTCGACGTACAACAAACAGCTATATACTATTCACGGTAAAAAGAGCACTTTTAAAAGCCCTCTCATTTGGAAAAATAGTCAATCAATATATTTTAATTTTGCATTAGACGTTAACTACCGAGTACGGTGGAATATACACACTGTGTTTATAACTTACATACACGGCAATATTTATCTAAAAAAAGGTGGTTAAAAGATACAAAATGGCTAAACAGAAAAATAACTAGTGCCTTAAAAATTCTCACTTTATCGGGACTGGCACTTGGCCGGCTAATTTTTTATTGGCTAGTAGGCCGGTTGCAATTTCACACCACTAAAAATATCAACATTGAAAATATGATTACAAGTCACTAAGAAAAATGAAAGAAAAATTAAATGTTAAAACCCTTTTTTATTTGTTACGTAATTTCACAACGTTTCCATTATACTTATTAAAAAATAGTTTTCTCCCCCTCCCCTCTTCAATAACCCAAAACTGTCCGTATCACGTACTCTGCTATTAAATTGATTACTTACTAACATATCTGTGCATAATCAATACTTATAATATAAATTATATTTTGTGTTTTTTTATTGCTGTCCACAACAATAATTCGATACATTTTTTTTAAAGTTGACAAGAAAATGACGAAAACTGACAGTCAACGAAAAGGATTTAACATGGCTCGTTATTTTTGCTTGCAATGCCCTCCGATGATGCTTTAGATGTAAATCACTTAACGCATTGCTTAAACGGCAGTTTGCTTCGTCACCAGCAATTTCGTGCAGACAGCTTCTCTCTGTCTCGCAGAGTTTGCGATATTAGCTCGAGTGGAGTGGAGTGCGGAGATTTGGGTGGCTCTTGATATTAAGGTCTTTAGAGTTGATGAGAGTGAAGCGAGCTCAGTATAGAGCAGCGCTGGAATTCCAGGGCGGGGGAAACGGGAGACCCCCGAGTAAACCCGCTGACCAACGGCAGCGTCCGGCATGATTTCCACATGAAAAAATCCGGGAGCGACCCCGCCGGGAGTCGAACCCGGTTCACCTTGGTGGGAGGCGAGTATTCTGACCTCTACGCAACCGCGGCCCCAAGTTAATAGCTTAAGATTGTTTCCCTGTGGAAAAGCCAATGTGTTCTCCTGATGGAACATTTTAAAGGAGGTTTAGTACATTGTTGTGAACTGCTCTAGTAATACAACCAGCAATTTCGCTTGTTTATGCGGATACATAAAGTCGGACCAACCGCGTAAAAGGATTGGGGTTTTATATGTTAAATGATTTTAAGCATGTCTTGGCCACCTTTCATAATATCACTTTCAATAAAGTCCATCTATACCTGAACAACAAGTCTTTTTGTAAATTTTAATTTTATGAAAATTGTAGGTAAATTAATTTTTATAGACTCAACTAAAACACAAAAACACAAACTCTTTTTAATTTACTCTTACCAGCTCTCTTGTAAAATGGTTCCTCTCTTCAAAGGGCACCAAGTGATGCTTATTTGAAAGCGATTTTCTGAAAGTTGTCCGAGATACACCTGTAGCTGTGCGTTCAAGGTCACGAGCGAGGGTGAGATAAGGGCGACACTAACACTCACACCTAGTGCCTCATCGCCCCTACGCGCAAGGCACGCAGTGTTTCTGTCGTGGTGCTGTACTGTGCACGTTAGATCTGTCACAGTGAGACTTTATTACACTCGTTGAAATCCCACGGATCCTACTTTACTCTTACCGTTTAAGGAAACTGCAATAGGCAAGCTTTAAACAATTTTCACGATTTTTTCCTCCAATAATACACTCAATATGTTAAAGAAAAAGAGTATAGATATTATTTTTTTTTTTTTACCTTTAATTCATTTTACCATTCATTTACCTAGAGACGCGTATTCGTGCAAACCCTATTTTTGCGCTCTTATTTTACTGCAATAGAAAGCGCTCTTAAATCGAATTTCCTCTTCTTAACTCAATACCTATTCCTAGTAATACTGGAAACAACTGGAAAATAGGGGTTACCATTTCTGGGAATTATACTCATTGCAAGGTCCCTTGAAACCTTACTCTTTGCATTTGACTAGACACTGACCGTATTTGTTCCACAGTTAAGTTTTCGAACAATATCGGTAGCTGCCCGTAACGTAAAATAAATACGCTGAGACGGACGCTAGAGATACGTTATGTGTAATGTAAATAATATTTTCGTTTAATTTTCATACGTTTGTAGTAACTTTCGAACAAAATTTTAATCGAATTTAAATTTTTTTACACTTCAAATCAAATATCTTACGGAAATATTTTAAAGGTATTTACCAAGATTTTGTTTCTAGCTGTTCTTAAAAGGCGTTTAACGATGATGGGAAAATCTAGGAAAAAAAAGTATCTGGTAAGAGTCGTAGCTAACTTCTTCGCACAAAATCTTAGCAAGATTTTCGCAAAATATTTCCACCACAGCTGACAATACCGAAGCGCCATACTCACTTGCCAAACCAACTGGCTAGTCCTACTAACTAGTTGTGACACATTCCTCAAAAATATTCCCCTCATTTCATCCCTTTACCACATACAGATGGAACCATAGCCCTCCTCCTGTACACTCTCACATAAATTTGATCTGAAACAGACTCTCGCAATCGATTGTTTTCACCACAGAATTAAGTTTTTCAGAGAAGCAGAAAGGACTGTTTAAGAAATTTAACACACATTACTATGTATAAATAAATAAAATTTATTTACTTTTTATATACATTCTGTCTTTGTAATTATTTTCTACATTCGATCTTTAAATTTCTCAGATGTTTGCAGATCATGGATAGTAGCCAAGAGTCTCATCTGATATAACCACGATCTTTCAGTTCATCGATGATTGAAAATATCTCAACAAGGCGTGAGAGATACCCGCGTTCTTTTGCAGGTCAATCAAATATCTTCGTCTATCAAGAAGATAATTCGGGTCTTCGGGAAATATGTAACGAGCGTTCTTGGCTCCATCTGCCTTATTCACACCAATTGTCGAAGGAAAGTCATTGGTGAAATGCGTGGTAACGTCGAGAGAAACATCATACTTCTCATTAGATACTTCATCATCACTGTCGTCATAATCATCATCAATGCTGTCTTCATGATCGTCTTCACTCCCTGTTTCATCCACAATATCAAGAGTATTAAAATTTAGAAGTTTCGCGCAAGGGAATGGGGAGTACTCGCCAGGCGCCGAATGCCGCCTGTCTTAAATTTCCCTTGTTTTCATTTTTTTATTAAAAAAATTTCCTTTTCCCCATAAAATTGGCTACTTTCAGCTTAAAATTTTATTTTCTCCCTTCAAATTTCTCGTTTCCCCCCTAAAAAGCACCGAGCCCCTCATTTGAAAGAATGAGNTTTTTAAAAAAAAAAAAAAAAAAAAAAAAAAAAAAAAAAAAAAAAACAAGCCATTGGAAGCATTTGGGGGCTAATTTTTTTACCTGTGACTTTGACCCATAACCTTGAACATGTCACCATGACCTTGAATGACTTTGCTATCAAATAAATTAGAATAAATCCCACATATCCTAAAAACTTTCCAAAATTTATAAAAGTTTATAAACAAAATTGAAAAAAAAACTAAAAATTATTTAAAGAAATTATTTAAGATGAACATAGATGTCCAGGGTTTAGATGGCAGGTGGATCGACTAAGCTTCCGACGCGACCAGCCCTAGCCATATCGATAAGTGTCCATCTCGTCCGCCATGTTGGATGTTGGTAACCTTGACCATAGACCTTGCCTCTCGTGACCTCTAACCTTGCCCCTGGTGACCTTTAACCTTAAAAACCTAAACATTTTAAAAAACTTGAAATTTTTTTTTAACAAAAATTGAAAACCGTGGTAAAATTTACTTTTACATAACCCGACTGCCACCTTAGATCCAGGTGACCTTAAAACAAAGATATTGACCTTGGATGACTTTGAAACCAAAAAAGTTTCAAAACGTTTTTAAAAATTATAAAAATTGCTAAAAATCACTTAAAAATATACATTTTTTAATAAAAAAAAACCTAAATTCCGAAAGTTTTGAACTTAGAGGGGATGGGGTACTAGAACCGACCAGCCTCCATGATATGACATCACTCAACCATCATATTGAATCCAAGTGACCTAGAACTTGAACTTTTTACCTTGACCCTGTAACCTTTTATAACCTGGCACCCAAAAACACACAATTCTCCAAATAATTAAAAGTTAAATTATTCATTAATTATAAAAATTAAAATAATATATATAATTAAAAACTTTTGTTATAAAAAAATCATTTTCGAAGGTTTCCTCAGCACCACGTCCCCCAGGTGACTGACCCTCACCAATGTTTCTCATTGGTTAATTAGTCGGGTCACCTCTACTCCCTCCACCAATGTTTCTCATTGTTTGATTACTTGTGCTCGCTTCAACCCCCCCCCCAAAAGTATATTTTATTAGTTGATTACTTACGCTCGTTTGACCCGACACCAATGTTTCTCATTGGTTTATTAGTATACAGGCCTCCACCCTGTCACCTTTGCTAATTCTGCCAAATGCACTCCACCCACCATATTAATCTTTTCGTTTATAATTCGTTTTCATTTTCATCACCTAGGTGATGCTAGTATATTAATTATCGAATTCGCCACCATAGGAGTTGCCGACTTAGCCAACACGTAGGTTATTGTAGACCTTAACCTTGGTCCTAGGTGACCTTTAAGCCAAAAGATCTAGAAAAAAATCACAAAATTGAAAAAAAAAAAATTGAGGGAAAAATTACATTATTGACACCGACTACCATATTGGATTCCATTTTGCTTAGTCACCTTTCTATCATGCTCAGTCATTCCTTCCAATCTATGTTCAATCCACCATCTTGTATTTTATACATGCTTTATTATTCAATGTCAGCCATCTTAATTGCCATCACTACCACCATCTTAATTAATATCGTCTCCATATTTCCTACATACTTAAGCTCTATAATTCCATGTCAGCCATTTATGATTTCATTTGTTTAAGCGATCAGGAAAGCTGGTGAAATGAAATGTATATCACGCTCTATCATGCCATGTTCACCATCTTTGATTTAGTTTTTTTCTAAGTTACCTTTGTTTGATTCCCTATCATTCCTACTTGATTTAGTCACAGATGATCATATTAGATTTTATTCATGCTCTACCATTCCACCTGGATTTAGTAGCTTGCTGATTACTCGGTCCTCTCGAACCACCATATTGGATTACATCACTTCTGCAATCATTGATTATAACATATAATCTTGTTTTTTAGCTATCAAGATCTTCCATTTAGTTCGTCATTTGTGTTTACTAGAAAAATAAATGTGGTGTATTAGAGCAGGACCAGGCATGTAGACATTTATGTAGGAGCTCTCTTCACCATATACTGCACTAAAGCAGGTCTGGGGAGGCTCAACTCAGCCTTCAACCTCCATTTCTCAGGGTCAAATTTAAAACACTTAACAGCTTACTTCCATGACTGCTACATTTAACCTGCTTAGAATGTATTACAGTATTGATCTGCACTTTTTTTGTAAGTTTCAGCATATACTTATGCTACATTATCAATGTTTATGTGCATTCAGTGATTGGTCTACACAAGACATCTTGAAGTATTAACTTTCAAATCACAATATTTTGCCCATATCATTAAATTTATTTTTATTATCATGCTCACTTACAGTATCGGCTTGTAGTGGCAGATCTGAAGACCAAGGCTACCATATTCCCTATATCAGGAAAAGTAGGCATGCTAGGATAAGATACATCAGCACGAGCGATAAATAAAACACCTTTGCTTATTCACTGAAAACAAATTTTTTACTACTTACATCAGACTACAAACATAAAAAAAATCAGTATCCTCACATTCTCCATACTATACATGCAGTGTCTTTTCAGCAACATGCTCACTTTTAACATAATTTATATAATCTGCTTATATGCAACTCGAGACTGTCTACACTAGCAAGCATCCACCCAGAACCCTTAGCCATGTATTCTTCTTCTTTACGACAAGATTTTTTTTTCAATGCCTCTACAGCCTCTGGAATGCTATCGACGTTGTACAATGCTTCACTTGCAGTCTTAAATGCCCACTGGCTGATTTATTTATCCAAAGATTGAGGCTTTCCATAGGTATACTCCAGCCAAACATAATATTTTATGCGACCTTATTCGACTTCTTTTAATTGATTAATTGTAATTTGCATAATGTGGTTTAGATATGTACATACGTCTTTCGTAAGACCAAAATTATTTCCAACTACATACTCTTTTGAAATGCCCTTGAATGCTGATTATTTTAGGTAGAATCCATTCGATGTGGTATCGCCAATAGCTAGTACAGGACGTTTCTTAGCTGCAGGAACTCAGCCTTTACAGTTCTTGATATGTCTCTTCAGCTTATCACCTAGTTTGAACGGACGTTTGCACTTAACATATTGTTGCATAGCAGATAAAGGACTCTTCACACAAGTAGTTCTTTCGTGCTTCCTTACACTTTGGCTGTAGGCAAATATCTTGTCACAGTAACAACGAAGCCTTGAAGAAGTCATCGATGACGGTACTGTTTTAGGTGCTCCATCCGAAGAAGTCGATGGTGCTTTCGGCATCATCCCTGAAGAAGTCGATGGCGATAGTACTGTAGGCATGTCGCTCGAAGGAGTCAATGACACTGCTGGCACCACTCCCGAAGAAGTCCATGGCTTCGTTGGTACCATGTCCAAAGAAGTCGATGGCCTTTCCATAGATCTCATTAGCTTTGGAATGTCCGAAGACATCACAGATGTCGAATAAGACGACTCAGACACGAGGCCGCAGAAGCTAGCCTAGACTATCCACCTTTCACGTCAGCCGCTGTCAAACTAACCTCTCAGCTGTCCCACTAACTGCTTATAATATACCCATATAAAAGCCTCATGACATTATGTTGACATTGAACCAATCGTATTATACCAATAAGACAATTTGCGGATATCGACCAGCCAATCACAGAGTTCCCACAACGACTCTTCGTACCGGTGGTTCTCTCATGTCCTCGAAAATTTGACAGAAGGTAAAAACTTGATCGCAGAATCGACACTAATAACAATCCAACAGAAAGGATGCAGGTTGCGGCTCCATGTTTGTTGAAGTCAAAGGAGGGCCTTCGTATTCACATTTCCTCTTCGTTGCATGTCAAGAGATCCCTTCCAAATCGATGTTTACCTCACGGTGTCAGAATTACAACTGTAATTTTTCTATTAAAAGGCGATTCTTTTTACACTAAAGAGCATAGCTCGTGCCTAAAAAATACCTTTTATCATACAGTTTGTATGTAAAAAATATGGAAGCACGCTGAAAAAACCCGCAAATTCGTTATTTGCCCCAGTGCCTACTTGAATACCACCTAGTCGAACTGGTTTCGATTCCCGGTGGGGTTGCTCCCGAACTTTTGAGTTTGGGAATCGTGCCGGACGATCCCGCTGGTCGGCAGGTTTTCTCGGGGATGTCCCGTTTCCCCCGCCCCTTCATTCTGGCGCCTCTCCTTACTCACTCGGCTCTCAAGACATCGATGTTAAGAGCCGCCCAAATCTCTTCACTTACCCACTTATGCAATTAAGTATTAAACAAATGTTTTACGATGTTCTCTGTCAGCTAGATGTTAAAACAACACTGGGATTTTCCATGGAACAGCTCAAAGCTGTCCGTTCGTACCTGACCACAAGATAGATTTCAAGTATTATCAGTTTATGAGTTTTGTCAGTGACTTCTAGCAAACATTTCAGTTTAAAGCATCTTCAATGCATCACCGTGGTTTGTACGCAAGACACACTTGAAGTTCTTTACGTTCTCTTCTGTGTCTCAAAAACTGCCAAAAAGAGTCAGTATACTTTAGTATTTTGAGCAATTAAGAACTTTAATTTTAAGTTAATATTGTGACTTAAGTAATCGGTAAGATTTAACTTTAACCATTTTTAATGAGTGCAAATAACTTTACAATTCCTTGAGAAATAATTTCGACTGAATTTGTTTAACGAAACGCTTGTCCGAAGAAACATTTTCGCACACGTTAAAAATATTTGACAAATCTGATGCCGTTTATGACATTGTGACAATCCGTCTATGCTTTAGCAGCATTGAATCAAACACAGTTCCGGGCGTGGCTGCGTTGACTGTGAAGGAATGAGTTTTGGTATTCAATTATTGAAAATAAAATATGTGCGCCAAAATGAAGAGTTCGGCTGGCGAATGCCAGATGTGTCGCGAGTGAGTATATTTTGCCGCATCGCGTCTATAGTTCACAGCGCAGTGGCATAACAAGGAACCTCCGATGGGAGAGTATGTGGACAAGGAGTTAGCTTGGCAAATGAGTGAAGAAATTTGGGCGGCTCCTAACATAGAGGTATTGAGAGCCGATGAGGCTGAAGCGCGGTGAGTATGGAGCCGCGTCGGAATGAAGAGGTGGGGAAACGGGAGGCCCCTGAGAAATCCCGCCGACCAGCAGCATCGTCTGGTACGGTTCCCACATGCGAAAATCCGGAGCGAACCGGCCGGGAATTGAACCCGGTTCACCTTGGTGGGAGGCGCTCATCCATCGCGGTCTTGCAAAATGTCTGACGGCTTATTGGCCTTTATATTAGGAATGTTGTTAGATGTTTATTACATACCTGCAATAGTAACTTTGCAGTTACACAATAAGTGTAATACTACAAAAATTGCTTAGAAAATCAAATGATTTTAGAAAATGTTTTTTGACCGTTTGACTTTTAGGTCAGGTGATTTTATGGCCAGGTGACCGTTTGGCCAAAATTATTTTAATGCCAAGAGTCTTGCAGTGAATTTTAGACCAAGTGGCTAAGGTAAAGTACACAGAAAAATGTATAATGTTGCTGCAGCAAAAAAACTACTATTGAAACATTTCTGTAATCGTTTATGTTGTAGTAACATTAATAACGTTGTGACGAAGTTTCTTAATGTTAACCATTTACAAATTCTTATATTCCTCTAATGCGAACATAATTTTGAAGTGTTAATGTTAACAAAGTCTCTAAATAATGTTGCCACAACCAAAAGTTGTATTACGCGAAATTTAACAGGGAGAGCAAAATATTTGGGTTACTGCGACATTAAAGTAATGTCCAAACATCACAAGGTTACACTGACTCGGCGTTGTAAAAATGGCGGACAGTACTGAACAGCGATAACCTCGTAAAATGAAACAACTGATTTTAAATATTATAGCAAATTATTGGGAACTAAACGTAGCTTAGACCAGCTCTCAAGCCTTGCAAAGCGGTTTACGTGTGCCAACTATGCATATATTTATAGAATATAAAGTATTTACCCGTAACAAAAGAAAATTACAAGTTTGTCGTTCTGTTGCTGTATTTGATAGTTACAATACGATACCTCGGTTAAGATGTCAAGATAGAGCAGTTGGTAGGACTTCTTGTAGGGTAAAGAACGTTAATCATGCACGGCGCAGGTTCCATCCCCCTTCCATCTGTAATTTTTTTTGTTGGTAATATTTATTTTTGTAACATAATAATAGTACTAAATTAATTTTGCATCGGAATGTTTTTTTAAAGCAAAAAACTACCAGAAAATTTTCTACAGAAATGTTAACATTAGTTCAACACAATATTTGTTTTACCGCTAACACAAAATTTGTCTTGCCGCAACACAAAANTGGTAGGACTTCTTGTAGGGTAAAGAACGTTAATCATGCACGGCGCAGGTTCCATCCCCCTTCCATCTGTAATTTATTTTGTTGGTAATATTTATTTTTGTAACATAATAATAGTACTAAATTAATTTTGCATCGGAATGTTTTTTTAAAGCAAAAAACTACCAGAAAATTTTCAACAGAAATGTTAACATTAGTTCAACACAATATTTGTTTTACCGCTAACACAAAATTTGTCTTGCCGCAACACAAAANACAGAAATGTTAACATTAGTTCAACACAATATTTGTTTTACCGCTAACACAAAATTTGTCTTGCCGCAACACAAAATTTATTTTGCTGCAAAGAAAACTCCACCTTAATGTTGCTAGTACAGTAAGGAGGTAATGTTTTCACAAAAGTACTTAATGTTGCAGTAACATTAGTAGTTTAAACTTATATTGCATTAAAAGCAACATAAGTTACTGACGGCTCACAGGTAACAAAAAAATAATGTCGCAGTAACATTAATACCGTTGCCACAACATTAAACTTTTTTTCCGTGTAGGTATTAGACCAACATATTTTAAATTCAAATTACTTACGGTGGGTTACGTTACGGACATTAAGGGCGAGAGACTTTTAGATCAAACGCATTTTAGGCGAGTGAGTCTCAGGCAAACTACTTTTAGGCCGAAACGGTACGAGCGTTACTGCGAACATTCGAACGTCGACTATGGACCGAGCGCAAACTGCGCGCCGTGACGCTTGTAGGCTTGCATCTGATACCTGGCTCGGCAAACTGCGCGC
This sequence comes from Clitarchus hookeri, assembly GCA_002778355.1. Classification (NCBI taxonomy): domain Eukaryota; kingdom Metazoa; phylum Arthropoda; class Insecta; order Phasmatodea; family Phasmatidae; genus Clitarchus; species Clitarchus hookeri. The sequence continues at coordinate 83,910 of NQII01007565.1, forward strand.
CGTGACGCTTGTAAGCTTGCAGCTGATACCTGGCTCGACAAACTGCGCGCCGTGACGCTTGTAAGCTTGCAGCTGATACCTGGCTCGACAAACTGCGCGCCGTGACGCTTGTAAGCTTGCAGCTGATACCTGGCTCGACAAACTGCGCGCCGTGACGCTTGTAAGCTTGCAGCTGATACCTGGCTCGACAAACTGCGCGCCGTGACGCTTGTAAGCTTGCAGCTGATACCTGGCTCGACAAACTGCGCGCCGTGACGCTTGTAAGCTTGCAGCTGATACCTGGCTCGACAAACTGCGCGCCGTGACGCTTGTAAGCTTGCAGCTGATACCTGGCTCGACAAACTGCGCGCCGTGACGCTTGTAAGCTTGCAGCTGATACCTGGCTCGACAAACTGCGCGCCGTGACGCTTGTAAGCTTGCAGCTGATACCTGGCTCGACAAACTGCGCGCCGTGACGCTTGTAAGCTTGCAGCTGATACCTGGCTCGACAAACTGCGCGCCGTGACGCTTGTAAGCTTGCAGCTGATACCTGGCTCGACAAACTGCGCGCCGTGACGCTTGTAAGCTTGCAGCTGATACCTGGCTCGGCAAACTGCGCGTCGTGACGTTTGTAAGCTTGCATCTGATACCTGGCTCGACAAACTGCGCGCCGTGACGCTTGTAAGCTTGCAGCTGATACCTGGCTCGGCAAACTGCGCGTCGTGACGTTTGTAAGCTTGCATCTGATACCTGGCTCGACAAACTGCGCGCCGTGACGCTTGTAAGCTTGCAGCTGATACCTGGCTCGGCAAACTGCGCGTCGTGACGTTTGTAAGCTTGCATCTGATACCTGGCTCGACAAACTGCGCGCCGTGACGCTTGTAAGCTTGCAGCTGATACCTGGCTCGGCAAACTGCGCGTCGTGACGTTTGTAAGCTTGCATCTGATACCTGGCTCGACAAACTGCGCGCCGTGACGCTTGTAAGCTTGCAGCTGATACCTGGCTCGGCAAACTGCGCGTCGTGACGTTTGTAAGCTTGCATCTGATACCTGGCTCGACAAACTGCGCGCCGTGACGCTTGTAAGCTTGCAGCTGATACCTGGCTCGGCAAACTGCGCGTCGTGACGTTTGTAAGCTTGCATCTGATACCTGGCTCGGCAAACTGCGCGCCGTGACGCTTGTAAGCTTGCAGCTGATACCTGGTTCGGCAAACTGCGCGCCGTGACGCTTGTAAGCTTGCAGCTGATACCTGTCTCGGCAAACTGCGCGCCGTGACGCTTGTAAGCTTGCAGCTGATACCTGTCTCGGCAAACTGCGCGCCAGGACAGGCAGTGACCTCCGTATCTGGCGCAGGGGTACATGTGTTGCCAGACTGCGACATCACACGCACCGTTCGCGTCTTCGGCCGAGCGTGTGCGTGGCCGGGCGAAACACAGACTCGCAGCCTCCCAAGGTCGCCCAGCTACACGCGCTGCAAAATTAATTTGCAAGCCGCCGAGCCTCGCGTTCCTTTTTTCCCCCGTCGTCGCGCTGACTACGTCAGAACTGCACGAATACGGTTTTTTTTCGCGATTTCTTCACACTTTTTTGAATCAAACATTTGAGAAATCACCTCATATATGACGTGTGCAGTTGTTTCCGAAATATGTCATCCATCACAACCGTTTTATACTTTTGATAACATAAAATTACCTAATTTGTGGTTAAATTGAACAGTTACAATTTATCTATAATAACGATATTTTGTTTATATCTTCTATGAATAAAGACAGTGAAAATAGGTGTGTTGGTAATGCCTAGTAAGAAATAGTTCCTATACAAAATGTTATTACACCAAGAGCGCACGTATGCGGGGCGATATCCCTTTTGGTGTAATTTTCTAGACTATGTTAAGCTTTGTTTGCATGGGGTGGAAGAATATCCTGGAAGTGGAACTTTAGCAGGGATTCAGAAAAGTTGGAAGTAACCGTGAATTGACTATAAGCAGGCACTCAGCAGCAAAAAGTGGCTGTGCAGGTTACTCGGTCCCTGATGGGCTGAGCGCTGCAGCGGGACGTCTCCCGTGCCTGATTGGCTACGCCTTGATCCACGCGGTTTCCTTTGCGCGCTATTTGCAGATTTAGTCTTCTGCGCACGTTCTCTACAGTTTCTCACGAATTCGCAGCAGAAATTGAAAATTCCGCGGTCAGATTCTGAAAAGCCTGTTTGTTTACATTTGGTTTTCTGGCAACTCGACGATACGTCAGTTGAATTAAACTCGACGTGAAAAAGTGTAGAAACGTTTTGCATCATTCACGCGTGTAAAAAAAAATGGTGACTGTGAATCCAAGTCATGTGGTTTCGTCAGTAATCATGCAGACTCCGTACATTTCTTTATTCAAACGTTCGCGTTCAGGAAGACGTGGGCTCGATTACCCGCACGTCCGTTTTGAGTTCGGTTTCTCGCAATCACTCCAGGCGAATGCGGCGATGATTTCTTACTACAGGCAAACGCCGATTCCTTTCTCGTTGCTGCTTCTCTGAGAGACTTGCTCCGTTTCTAACGATCCTGCTGTCGACGAGACGTTAAGCTGTTCGCAATTAAGCGGGCACTTCTGAAGGCGGTGCTCAAGATCTGCTTTCCTCATTTGGTATCCTTCCGTTAAATGTAAGATTTACGTTACCATGCGCCAAATGACTTTATTCACGTGTGAGCCAAGTGAAAACGCAAAAATGTTAGAAATTAAATATGTTATAAAAACGAACATTTGTTCTCTGATGGGTGTAAAGAATTAAGGGGATCCCCTACTTGCCAAACGGGCCTCATTGTAGGTGGTTGTGTATACTAGATGTAATTGGTAGAAAACTATGGAATATTTCAATGTAGATATTTTTTTTTCAGGGCAGAAATGAAAGTCTATGTTTTGTTACCAGGTCATAAATTTGGTTATTGAAACAACAAATGTGGTCGTTGAAAAATGCCCAAGCCAGCAAAAATCGCTGCTGTCAGCCCTCTGCAAAAACAGTGTTTGTAACAATAGCAACAACGCTGCATCATTTCTGAGCAGACTGCAGTATGCAAACCTTATGCAGTCACGGTTTGAAATTCTGAGGAGACAGAACACACGCGGAGCTTGTTAATGCTGTTTCCCATCGCCGCGCATGCGCAATGCTTCCTTNCAGGTCATAAATTTGGTTATTGAAACAACAAATGTGGTCGTTGAAAAATGCCCAAGCCAGCAAAAATCGCTGCTGGCAGCCCTCTGCAAAAACAGTGTTTGTAACAATAGCAACAACGCTGCATCATTTCTGAGCAGACTGCAGTATGCAAACCTTATGCAGTCACGGTTTTAAATTCTGAGGAGACAGAACACACGCGGAGCTTGTTAATGCTGTTTCCCATCGCCGCGCATGCGCAATGCTTCCTTATGGCTGGATGTGACCTTGGGGCGTTCAAATTTTTTTTTATTTACTAGGAAGTATCCTTAATCACGAACATGGTTCGCCATAAATTTAAACCTTACCGGTGCATTTGCAATGCAACGTAAATACACGGAACTATTTTCCTCAATTCGCTGCCAACTTATAGTCCATTAACGGATACTTCCAACTTTACTGAAGCCCTGCTAAAGTTCTACTTTCAGACTATTCCTCCGCGTCGTGCAAACAAAGCTTGACCAAGTCTACAAAATTACACCGTAGGGACAACGCACCACGTTTGTAGTGTCATGTGTCGCTCATACACGCCGCTGACCTTGGACCGCCCCGCGTGAGCGAGCCAAGGGAAGGACAGAGCAGTAAGATGATAGCGGGGCGGCGAGTCAAGAAGGGATGTTTTAAGGAGAGGCGAGCGATAATCCTACCAGCGTTTTGAGTTACGAAGGCATTCTGCAGCGATAACCCTTTGGCGGCTCGCCGCTCCTGACCTTCGGCGGATGGGATTTCTGCATTAAACTGAAGAATTTTCTGGTTTACTAACCCCGTTTCTCTCAACGTGACTCGGGGCGCGATGAATCCTCCAGATGGCCAGGGCGACTGATATATATATGTATATATATATATATATATATATATATAAGTGCGGTGGGCCTCCGAGCCCGGGAGTTCACGAGCCTCGGGAGTTTGGGTGATTGTGCGTGGCATCTGGTGGGAGACGACGAGTGGTGCCGGAAGTGACCAGCGGAAGAAAGTCTGTGACTGCGAACATCAGAGCAGTGAAGAGTACGACAGGCAGGCTGGACTATTGGACTGGATACGCGAGTGAAAGACATTACAAATAATGGCAGCAGACGGACTGAACGTGTTTTAATGACGAGTATGAGTTAATTGTCAACAACGAAACAGAGAAATTAATAAGAACGTCAATTAGATTTGAAAGAGACATTAAATATTGCTCTCACTTAGAAACTAAAAGGGTAATAGCGGAGATAGTTAATTCAATGCTGTAAATAATCGCAGTGTGAATAAATGAAAAATCAAATTTTGTTCTTAAATTTTTATTTAGACCGCCATCCCTCACGGACTCAGATACGCCCCTCTGGCGTCCTGTAACAGTGTTAATTACAATTTGAATGTTATAATTTCTTAGATAAAATACTGACACCTGCCAAAACTGATGTTTCGATGTAGGTGTTGTAATCTGTTCTGTGGAGTGAGGCGCCAACACTTAATACTAGTCCTCAGTGATCGGGCGTAGGAATGCTTCGACACTGTTGTTTAATGGTCCAATTCACTAATGATTGAATACAGGTTAATTCATATTTCACAAATCGAGGTTTTATTGTTGCATGAACATGTGAATTGATACATGAACCC